>JAODAL010041773.1:0-35532 GCA_025379985.1 Phyllomedusa bahiana | reverse complement strand
GACAGCCAAAACCCCTTGCAGGTTGGAGGGGGGTAATCGGATAGATGCACCCAAAGGGGGGAGGGTAAGGGGGGGAGAGGGGGGAATGGAACAAAAGGGGGTACGAAGGAGAAGGCCAAACCTCCCCCCATGTTTGTTACCCGGGGGTTGGGGGGTTGGGTAATTTGGGAGACCCCAAAAGGGAGGGGCGGCGGGGGAGACTGTGTCAGAGGGGGTCAGCCAGGTTTCTGTTAGACCAAGGAAAAGTATCTAGAAATGTATCAAGAAAAATGGAGAGTGGCCTTGTACACAGTTAGTGGCACAAAGTAAGCCAGCTTGAAAATGGTGTAAGTTTAGGCTAGAGCGTTCTAACCGCACCGTTAAGATCCTTGTACATTTTGGCACTTTGTAAGATGTCTAATCAAGTTTTTAAAACTGTTTAAGATTTTGACTCATTATACCTGCCCATGATGTTTTTTTTTTTTTTTGTACTTTTTTCCTCGCTCTATTCTCCCTTTTATGTTATTTATTTTTTTCTAAAAACCCCCCTTTCGGTCTCTTTTTTCCCCCTTGGTTCTTTTACATGACCCCCTCTCACCATCTATTTTACATCTAGAAATGCATCCAACCCTTCTTGAACTTGTTACTGAATTCACATTCAAGTTCCTTTTCAAAAATTTTCCCCAAACTCTCTGCTTTACAGTAAAGAATCCCTTCTTTGTTTATGTAAAAAACCTTTTTTCCCTTGGATGTAAGGACCCATTTTGTTCTGATACAGTTTTTGGGTATAAAAAGATCTTTGGAAAATTTATATTGACCTTTAAAATATTTAAACATATTTTTTATGTCTCCCGCAACCTTCTTTTTCTAAATAATAACCTAACCTTTTCAAAACTTTCTGAGTATTGCAGTTTTCCGTCCTTTTATTATTTTTTTGCCACCTTTAACCTGTTCAAGCCTACAATTCTTTCCGGCACTGGTGGCCCAACACTGTCCCCAATTTTCCTGGTTTTGTTCTAACCCGTGACTTTTAAAGGGGAGAATAATGTCTTATATGTGCATCTAGCCCCATTTCATCACCCCCTAATCCTAAATTTTCCCTTTGGGAGCTGCGCCTGACATGACTGCTAAAAATAAATTTTTCTGTCCACCAGGATTCCCCAAAATTTTTTATCTGCTTTTAGAATTTAAAAAAGTTTTAATCTATTTGCTAACCCCAAATTTTTCTAGGTTCCCAAGCACCCTCCATCCTCTTGTCCCCTTTCTCTGTTCTATCGACAAGCCCCCATTCAAACCTGGTGTTCCTCCCTGCTGAGTTTATCCAAACGCAAGAGCTTTTTTCCCAAGAAAATACAAGTTAAAGGGGTGTGTCATCAAAAAAATTTATTGTTTAATCTTATTTTTATTTAAACACTTTATGGAATTTTTGGTATATAAAATATATTTTTTTTCCCATATCTTTTTCATTTATTTTCTTAAGAATTTTTAAGTCCGCTTTTTTCCATTTTGCCACAAAGCCTAATAATTGTTGACACTTTTAAGGGGGGAGAGTTATATTTTCCCTACTTTTTTAAAATAAAAAGTGTGTGGTTTTTTTTGTCATGCCCCTCTTTGTCTGTGTTCCCCCCTCTTGTTGTGCAGTTCTTTTTAAACCTGTCTGTTCTGTCTTTAGTGTACACATTGGTGGAATATCGGGGGGTTTTTCTGTTTGGGTTCAGCTTTCTGCGTTTAGTTTGGTGGTGGAGTCAGGGTAGCCAAACTACTATGGGGGGGGTGAACCCCAAAAATCGGGAGTCGGGAGGGGAGCCAGGGGTCTAAAACTGTGTTTTGTGGGGAGCCCGAGGGTAGTTGATCAAGAGAAAAGGGGCGCGACACCTTTGGGAAAGAGGATTAAGAAAAACAGGAGGAAAGGAAAAGAAAAAAAGCTAAAAGGAAAGTGGAAAGATGCAGTTTTCTTGATGCCCTGTTTTGGATATTGAACTCTATTGCAGAAAACTCAGAGGGATTATGTATGCTGTGATCCACAAGTTGTCACTGTTGCTATTTTTTCAAAAGAAAGGCAAGTTGTGCATAAAAGAATAAAGAAAATTTAAAAAGTTATTCTGGTGTTCTTCCTTATCCATATATTTTTATTTGTCGTAGTGGCGGATGAACACAAAAAAAGCCCTTTAAACCCAACGTGAGGCCACTACCAAATTATGATGAACCCATATACCCATGAGGACTTCCGGGGGGTTTTTTAAAAGATGTTATGGCTTGTTCTGAGCCCTTCCCATGGAGTTTGTCAACAACAATGGGACAAGGCAAATAGAGGCCTTGTTCATGAATCCAGGAATAACACAAAAGATCTCAAAGTACTGGAATGTAACCAGCCGGACTTTTCCAGGAATTGCCAGGGGCAAGGGGCCCAATAGAATTGACGGCCCTATGAAACAAAAAGAGACCATGAATTGCCCAAAAGTAATTCCCAACTCTATCAGAGACTCTCAGTGTTTTCAAAGACATTTGGATGGTCAATGGTATTACAGATCGGCAAAGGAACAGCATCTGGCTAAGCGAGGAAGAAAGTCCTTGCCACAAAAGGGTCTAGGGAAAAGAAGTGGTTCATGCGAGGGGAGGGTTTGGGTTTATCCCCGGAATGACATCCAGCGATGTGTTTGTCCACTGGACTGCTATAAAGCAAAACCCCTCATGTAAGTGTTCCCTTGCCTCTGTGGTGGGGAAAGGTGGAGTTTGATGTTGTAGCAGGGAAAAAAGGTACAGAAGCTTAATGGACAGAACCCGGGGGGGGCCCCCTTTTGGGGGAAACGGTGACTCCCCGAGGAGACTTCTAGGTGTTTCTTCCTCAGTGGAGGGAAATCAACATACAGGAGTTTGACTGTACAAAGGCTTGTAGGAGTGATAGCACTCAGGTGGTAACCAGGCCCAACCCCCTTCCCCAAACACAATTTGGGTCGACAAAACCAAAATCCCAAGGTCAGCGAGGTCCTTCCTCCCAAACCCAACCCCCAGATGGAATGTGGTCCAAAGATGAAAATGATGGCACAAAGCCAGCAAACCCCCAGGGGCCGGCCCCATGATACATGCTCAATCAAGAAAAAACACCATACTGCTCTAAAATGTGGGGGCCCAAAGAAGGGCGTGAACCAAGGGAAAAGATGTAGGAAAGGGTCCAGTAAACCCGTTGCCCCGTGGTGGGTCTACCACCAGCGATGCTCAGCCTGTAACAGATTCAAGACGTTGCTATGGGGATAAGACAGCTGAAAAAAATGGGGGATGTTACCAAGGGACGATGTGCCGGGGTCGGGAGTGCAAGGGGACGCCTGAAAAACCCGGCAGAAGTGTAAGGGAGGAAGCTACCCTTTAAAGTATTGGGTTTCCCACTTTCTTAAAAGAAAGTGTGTGGTTATTTTTCATTCCCTCTCTTTTCTGTTTTCCCTCCCTTTTTGTAGTTCTGGACCCGTCTTTTTCTGTTGTGTATGTACCATTTGGGGGCAATTGCAGGGGGGTTGTTTGTTTAGGGTTTAGCTTTTGTGTTTAGTTTTTGGGGGGAGGCCAGCGCAGCCAAATGATAGTGGGAGTGGTGAATCCGTCAAAACAGGGGTCAGGAGGCGGAGCCAGGGGGGTTTAACTCCCCTTTTGTCAGGGGCACGAGGGTCAGTTGATCAAGAGAAAAAGGCGCGACACCATTGAAGAGGATTAAGAAAAACACGAGGACAGGAAAAGAAAGAAAACTCAAAGGAAGTGGAAAAATGCAGTTTTCTTGCATGTCCCATTTCGGATATTGAACTCTATTGTAGAGACTCTTGGACGGATACAGTGTATGCTGTGATCCACCAGTTGGCTACTGTTGCTATGTTTCACTAAGAAAGGCAAATTGTGCTATAAAAGAATAAAGAAAATTTTATAAGTGATTCTGGTGTTCAATCCTTATCCATATACTTTACATACTTCCTGTTCTGTTTAGAGAGCTTTTCAGCAGTCTGCTCATTCAGTAAAAGCAGGGTCAAACTGAAAGGAGACACCAATGTGTACAGATAACACAGAATCCCCCAGTCCCAAGAGGAGATGTCACAGCTCCCCCTCTCCCCTCCTTTCACAGTGAAAACTCTCCTATACAAGTCTATGGGACAGAAACTGTCTTAAGAATCCTATGTGCATGAAGCTGCTGTAAAGTATCTCTCTGACTGCTGTTAAAGCAGTGCAAGCAACAATGTCTTCTCCATAATCATATATAGACGGACAAATAGAGAAATCTACAATCAGGAAAAAAAACGACTGGAGAGGAAAAGAATATGGATCAGGGACTTGATTTAATAAGTAAAAAAAAAAAAAAAAAAAATTTCCCCAAACAGATTTAACCCCTTTTAAGGACTTTTCCACTATAAGATTATAAAAACCCCTTAACCCTTATTGTGCCGGCTTCCAAATTAAGGTTTAGACCGGAAAAATGACACCTGACTTTCTGCAGATACAGATTCCTTTTTCACTTTATTTTAGTTCACAAGCACAGATTTTTATGCCAGTGCTCGGAGGTGTGGTAAGGGCGCGTTCTCACGGCACAGGACAAATACCGGTCGGTTTACCCGGGCGGTATTTGTCCTGTTTTGCGCCCGTCCCCACGGCCGCGTGGGGACGGTTTTTCTCTGCGATGAGTGGCGAAAAGCCCTCCCCCTTCACATTGGCGTGCACAGATTCCGCCCGGGAAAACCGGGACGGAAAGATTGTGCTAGCATAATGTTTTGCGGCCGGACCACGGGCGGAAAAACCGCCGGACGGAAAACCCGTGCATTGGGGATTGCTGCTCGGGTTTTCCATAGAGCACCATTGTGCTAATTTTCAGCCGTTTTTTCTGAGAAACCGTCTGACGACCCATGCCATGAGGATATGCTCTAACAGGGACAGAGTCATCATAACTTCATGTTACAACTAGGAAAGTCATTGGCTTCATTTATTCATAACACAGGAGTATTGGTTACCCTTTAATAAACAAACTTCTTTAATAATCAAACTTTCTGATTGGTAGATGGCGATAGTAATTAATTGTTTTGCTACACATCACTGGATGTTCAAATATGTTAATTTCTAGACATGTGCAGAGGTATCTAATACCCTGTTTCCCCAGAAAATAAGACTGTGTCTTATATTAATTTTTGCTCCTAAATAGGTGCTAAGACTTATTTTTAGAGGATGTTTTTTTTCTCTATGAACAATAATTCACATTTATTGTTGAACAAAAAAATCAACATGTTTTTAAAAATACTGTAGTGATTTCATCACAAGCATCAGCGTAAGCAGCCAAACTCTGAATTTTATAACTAAAAATGCACTATGTCTTATTTTCGGGGAACAGGGTATAATCATTTACTTGTTCTTTTGAATCCCAGGAAAAGCAGCTGGAGGTCTTATTACAATTGTTTTGGTTATTAACTAGCCAGAGTGGTGTCTTATCAAACTGGAAGAATTTTATAGTCTTAGGGACACCAGAAAATGCTGGCATATTAAAACAACTTTTCTAAACCGCAATACTAAAATATGTACGAGGTTGCAATTAGTGTCCAGTAGCAGAAGAGGTCATTTCAGATGAATTTGATCTTTTAAAGCTGAAACAGCAAGTAGCCATGTTTATATTATGGGGAGCACACAGCCCTTGATAGCCATAATACTGTGAGAGAAGGGATAAGCAAATATTTGGGGGGAAGGTGATAAAGAAGTGTAGCTCTCAACATAATGGAAATGTACTACATACAGAAGAGCAGCTTGTCAGCCAGATTTTCAAAAACTGCAAACTTTTAGTACTCTGAAATAATTAATATCCATATTAAGATCCACCCCCAGCATGACCAGAAAGTGTGAGCCTGCAGCTGTAGAACCACCCACAGCATGACCAGGATATGTGAGCCTGAAGCTGTATAACCACCCACAGAATAACCAGGAAGTGTAAGCCTGAAGCTGTAGAACCACACACAGCATTACCAGGAAGTGTGAGTCTAAAGCTGTAGAACCACCCACAGCATAACCAGGAAGTGTAACCCTTAAGCTGGAGAACCACGCACAGCATGACCAGGAAGTGTGAACCGGAAGCTGCCTGTGGCTCTGGAAACAACATGGTGAGAAAACCCTTAAAAGGCCCCTGGGCAAAGCAGAGCACTGGGCCCTGTTCAATTACATGACATTATATTGTGGCGCTCTTCCTTTGGGTAGGCAAGTCCCCCATTAGGCAAAATAGTGAGAAACGGGTAGGTAGGAAGGGCTACTGATAGGTAATTCCCTAGGTACTGTAGATAGATAGGAAGGGCTCCACATAAGTAGAAAACTAGGTATGTAGGCAGGGCATCATCTTTAATAGTAGCCCTATTGGAATAGAAACAAATAAAACTCTCTTCTAAACCTGCACCCTACAAGATTATAGTTGGGTCAGGGAGCTGATGGGATCTTGAGATGCAAATAGATAAATAAGAGTGCCAACCCAGGGATCTATGGCATCTAATCTGGTTCCTACGGCATACTTGTGACTGCCCGAGGCACCCCTATTCTACTAGGGCCCCCGGACAACTGTGTAGTGTGCCCAATGGATAAGACAGCCCAGACTCTATGTGCCACCATTACAAAATCTTTGCATGCTACTTTGAATGTTTGTGAGAGTTTGAGATCCTATGGAAGAGAGATATTTGCAGATAGAGATACTAAGAAGATGACAACCCAAGTGTTATCATTTCAAAGACTCTGAGATTTTTTTAAATCACTGTTTCTTTGACAGAACAGCTGCGATAACCTCTTTGTTTTTGAGACTGTATATAAGAGGATTTAACATCGGGATGAAGGCTACATAAAAAATAGAGACATATTTGCCCTGATTGGACGAGTATTGCGATGAAGGACCAAAGTACATAAACATGGCTGTCCCGTAGAATAACACCCCCACTGTAATATGGGACATGCATGTGGAGAAGGCCTTGGACCTTCCTGAGGATTTTATCTTTAGTATAGAGAATATAATACAATTATATGACACCATAATACACAAAAAGGGAAGAAGAAGGGAAAGAAAGCTGAATGAAAAGATCATGAGCTCGTTGTCATGGATGTCACTACATGCCAGCTTCAACATGGCTATGACCTCACACATGAAGTGGTTGACCAGGTTGGGATAGCACAACACTACTGGCTTTATGATTGATGGAACCATGGACATTGTTAAGCTTCCAATCCAACTGAAGGCCATCAACCGATGACACATGCCCCAATGCATAATATAGGGGTAGTGTAGGGGATGACAGATGGCTACATATCGATCATAAGCCATGGCTGCCAGAAGAAGACACTCCGTTTCTCCTAAAAACAAACTGACATATACTTGGATCGTACAAGCCATCAGGGAAATTCTCCTATCGATAGAAAACAGGTCCACCAGCAACCTGGGCAAGGTGGATGTTGAATACCAAAAATCGAGGAAGGCTAGATTACATAGGAAATAATACATGGGAGTGCGGAGACGAGGCTGGACCAGGACGACAACAATTATCAGACCATTCCCTACAATTGTTGTCAAGTATATGACTGAAAATATAACAAAGAGGATGGCGTTTATCTTCAGATCCCTGGAAAATCCCATCAGAATGAACTCAAAGGCAATGGTCCGATTCATTCCATCCACCCTACTTCTCCTTAAGACATGTCTACAACTTAGGAATTTATGGATTTTTGACTTTTTTTAAAAATGCGTAAATTCAAATTTTGGCATTTGAAATGTTAAGGTTTTGAGAAGAGCAGAAAGCTCTTCATGATGAAGGTCCATTTCAGAGGAGAATTATCTTGAAGATGAATCTTCCACTTATATCTAGGGTTCAGACGTAGCATCTTCAAAAAAACAAAACATACGATATACGCAATAGAAATGAATTGTACCCTTCTCATTACAGTTATTAAAATATTTAAGATAACTTTCTAGAAACAAATATTAGCCATGTGCCTGTGATGACTTCTCTATGTAGACTGCGGATCCATAGAAGGACTCATTTATAGAGACGGTGCAGCTCTGGAGATTCATTATTTTGCTTGTGGGATTCAGTTGACTCAAAGATAGTTATAGTCATTAGTAAATTTTTATTCTCATGGACCCGAAAGTTATTTTTATAGATCTACAGAAATTTTTCAAAGGGTCTTAAATGGGTTTTACCACAAAGTGAAAACCCCTGCACTGGCCACTCACAGCTAGCTGCAAGCCGACCATGCATATAAATGAGGAGGGTGGCACTCATGACCGTCCTCCACATTCACTTCTATGGGAGCTTTTGAAAATAGCTGCACGCACACACAGCTATATTTGAAAGCTCCCATAGAAGTGAATGAGGAGAATGGCCGAAAGTGGCATTCTCCTCATTCACATGCATAGCAGCCTCGCAGCCAGCTCCGACCGGCCAATGCAGGGGTTCTCACTTTGTGGTAAAACCCTTTCCTGGCATACAGAGATCAGGTGGGGCATTCCCTTAAACATACTGTGGCACATTTGCTAAGAAGCTATCAACAAATGTACCCAAAGTTGACAGATTTTGAAGTAATTTGTATCATCTTCTATTAGACACAATAATAATAATAATAATCTTTATTTATAAAGCACCAACATATTCTGCAGCACTTTACAATATAGGGGGTATAAGCACAGACAAACCAGACATTACATTATAAAAAAGCTACGTACAAATCAGACACGCGGTGTGAGGGCCCTGCTCGCAAGAGCTTACAATCTATTAGGGTATATGGGTGAAACAAAGGCTGACAAGTGCTTGGTTTACATGGTCCAACCATGTTACATAAATATGGAGTAGTATACATAAAAAAGTGGATGAACCTGCCATCCCAACCATACATCTATATACAGATAAGTGCTTGTGGGTGCCAAAGTGCAGGAAGTGACGAATGTGTGACAAAATTTGGGGGGTTAACAACATACATGCCAACTCTCCCGTTTTTGGCGGGGGGGTCCCGCTATTTGGGGTCCCCTCCCGCCCTCCCGGGGGAGTTGGCATTCCTCCCGCCGCCTGCAGGCGGCTCCTTTAAATTACCGCGGCGCAAGAGTAGCGCTGGTGCGCTACTCTTGCGCCGCGGGACCGCTCCTACAGGCGGGTGCAGCGGCCGCAGCGGCCGCTCACCCGCCCGCGGTCTCACTGTGCGGGGAGGAGGCAGGAGGGATCGCTCCCTCCTCCCTCCTCTCCCTGTATGTACGGCGCCGGTATGTGCGCCGTACATACAGGTCAACGGCGCAGGGGAAGTGACGCGCTGGCTGCAGGGGAGTGACGCGCGGCTGCTCTCACTTCCCCCTGCGCCGCTGAAGAGATCGGTCGGCGCGCGGCCGCGCTGCAGGAGCCTGGTAATGTAAGTGGATTTTATTATTTAATTTTTATTAGCTTTAGGGGCTCTACCTGGCTAAAAGAGAGGGCAACTACCTGGCAACAGAGGGGGCACTACCTGGCAACAGAGGGGGCACTACCTGGCAACAATGGGGGCACTACCTGGCTAACAGATGGGGGCACTACCTGGCAACAGAGGGGACATCTACCTGGCAACAATGGGGGCACTACCTGGCAACAAAGGGGGCACTACCTGGCAACAGAGGGGACATCTACCTGGCAACAGAGGGGGCACTACCTGGCAACAAAGGGGGCACTACCTGGCAACAAAGGGGGCACTACCTGGCTAACAGATGGGGGCACTACCTGGCAACAAAGGGGGCACTACCTGGCAACAAAGGGGGCACTACCTGGCTAACAGATGGGGGCACTACCTGGCTAACAGAGGGGGCATCTACCTGGCAACAGAGGGGACATCTACCTGGCAAACAGATGGGGGCACTACCTGGCTAACAGATGGGGGCACTACCTGGCTAACAGATGGGGGCACTACCTGGCAACAAAGGGGGCACTACCTGGCTAACAGATGGGGCACTACCTGGCTAACAGATGGGGCACTACCTGGCAACTGAGGGGGCATCTACATGGCAACAGAGGGGACATCTACCTGGCAAACAGATGGGGGCACTACCTGGCTAACAGATGGGGGCACTACCTGGCAAACAGATGGGGGCACTACCTGGCTAACAGATGGGGGCACTACCTGGCTAACAGATGGGGGCACTACCTGGCTAACAGATGGGGTACTACCTGGCAACAGAGGAAGCACTACCTGGCAACAGAGGGGACATCTACCTGGCAAACAATGGGGGCACTACCTGGCAAACAGATGGGGCACTACCTGGCAAACAGAACGGTCCACCAACCTGGATGACAATGGGGGCACCTACCTGGCTAACAATGGGGCACCTACCTGGCTAACAATGGGGGGGCACCTACCTGGCTAACAATGGGGGGCACCTACCTGGCTAACAAAGGGGGGCACCTACCTGGCTAACAAAGGGGGGCATCTACCTGGCTACAGAGGGGGCATCTAAGCAGCCTGTAAGGGGCACTACCTGGTAATGGGGGGCTACTACCTGGCTCTAAGGGCATCTACCTGGCTTTCTTCCAAAGCCGTTATGCATTTAGGTGGAGAGGGTGTGGCTTTTTGAAGGGGCGTGGCATACCAACAAGATGGGCGTGTCCATGCAAATTTTTGCCGTGGCGTGCTACGCGCGCCACCCACTAGGTTCTCCTGCTTTTTCATTTTCAAAAGTTGGCAACTATGGTTAACAATTAGCGATCTTGGTAGGATTGTCTAAGAAGATGAGTTTTCAGAGAGCACTTAAAACTGTGAGGGTTGTGAGTGTGCCTGATCACATGGGGTAACATGTTCCAGAGAACTGGTGCAATATGTGCAAAATCTTGGAGATGGGCATGAGAGGTTCAGATGAGTGAGGTGTGTAATCTTAGATCAGTAGCAGAGCGGAGGACCCGGGTAGGGTGGTAGACAGAGATGAGGGAGGAGATGTAGGGAGGAGCAGCGCTGTGGAGAGCTTTATGGGTGAGAGTGATGAGTTTATGTTGTATTCTGTACTGAATAGGCAGCCAGTGCAGAGACTGACACAGGGTAGAGGCATCAGTATAGCGGCTGGAAAGAAAGAAAGAATGCTGCTGCTTTCAGGACAGATTGGAGAGGGGAGAGTTTACACATTTTTCATATGTTATAGATACATCTGTGTCTCATCAGACAAAAGGTTGTGGCTCAGCCAAAAAAAAAGGCATGATTTAAAGATACAACAAACTGTGCAAATATTTCCTCAAAATTCCTGTGTAGACTTTAGTTACAAAGTAAGCTAACCATTAGTGGCTACAAAAATTATACAAGTTTAAGGCTGTGCCAAATTTATTAGACAAAATGAGCTACTGTCATAAATTTGTACATCCTTAGACTTCTCAGTCCAATTTTATACAATGCAAAGCATAATTGCCAACTCTCTTGGATCGTGCAGCAGACTTCTGCAAGTAAGGGAGACCTCCTACTCTCCTGACAGAGTTGGAAAACCTCTCTGAACTAGAAGTGGCACCAGGGCAGGGGAGTTGTTCTCTTTTCCTTTTCTTCTCCATCTGCCCAGACCATCATGATGTCTTCTCTGATGAGACTTGTTCTCATTTCCTTTTCTTCTCCATTTGCTCAGAACATTATGGCGTCTTCTCTGATGGGAGTTTTTCTCTTTTACTTTTCTTCTCCACCCGCCCAGACCATTATGGTGTCTTCTCTGATGGGAGTTGTTTTCTTTCCCTTTTCTTCTCGATCCAGTCCAGACCAGCATGACATCTTCTTCTGGCCACAACTTGTCTTTGCAGAATTTACCACACAATTATCTTATGCTCCTCTTTTTTCCAGCACTTCCCTACCAATTCACACCTCTGTACAAACGCCCCATTCGTAGCACTCCAAATGGTAATTATCCTGCTTTTGGTGCCCCACACAGTAATTGTATTCTAAACAGTTAAAATGCCCCCAGCTATTTAGAGGGCCCCTATTTGTGCCACAATGAGGTAAGTACACACCACATAAAGTATGCAGCCCCCCAAATTAGTCAGGCAGATAGGTAGATGTTGATTTCAGGTATGTCGGACCCTAAAAATTAGTCAGATAAATGGCAACATCTCCTTATTAAGAAGATAAAGTCCCCCATTACATAGGTAGATAGGCAGGTAATTAGGTAGGTCCCTATTAGGTAGCTATACAGACTCCTTAGTAGGTAAGTATATTTGCCTCCCGTTGTAGGTTGGTATTTAGGTACCCTCAGAATCTAGAAATATAGACCCCCTCAGTAAGTATAAAGATCCACTTAGTAGGTAATGAGATACATAGTACCGAATTAGGTGGGTAGATAGGTAGGTATAAAGACCCACTCAGTAGGTAAATAAATATAGCATCTTCACAGTAGGTAAAAATTTATATAGTCCCCCATTAGGTACCTATGTAGACCTCTCAGTAGATTGGTTTGTATATAGGGTCCCCTCAGTAGGTAAGTATATAGGTTCCTCCCAGTAGGAAGGTATATAGGGCCTCCCTGTAGATAGGTTGGTATCTAAAATCCCCCAGTAGGTAGATAGATACATAAGGCTTTCCCACAAAGACTTCCCAATATGCAGTTAGATATATAGGGCCCTCCAATAGGTAGGTAGGTATATTGGGTCCCCTCAGTAGATTAGTAGGTTCATAAGCCCCACCCTCCTAGTAGATAGGTAGCCCTCGCAATAAGTAGTTACATAGAGATCCCAAGCAGATGGTATAAAGGGTTTCTCAGTACGTAGGTAGGTACATATCCCCCCAGTAAGTAGGTAGATACATAGACCCCCCAGTAGGTGGGTAATTATATAGTGCCCCCACAGTAGGGATGTAGGTATATAGTACCCCCTATTAAATACATAAAAAAAAACTTTCCCTGGTCCCTCACAGAACAACTATTGAGTATAGAGCCTTTTCTTGGATACCACTTCCAGCGTCTACTAAGCCATAACCCTAGCCATAGGCTTATTGCTGAGTACAGGCAGTGGAGCAGGCAGCACCATGACATCTTCACATCGTGCCACTTACGTCGGGGCATTTAGAGGATGACCAGCCAGAGAGTTCTAGCTGTTCTGCCTGCACTGCTCAATCAATGCATCACTGGGTCCATTTGATCCAGCAATGAAGCTGTGTGGTGAGGGGGCCCAGTTGACAATGCTACCCCTGTAGCTACACCACAGGTCGGTAGGTCAAAGAGCCCAATGTTCCTTACCACAACGCACCGTGGTTTTCAAGTGTATGCATATCCTGGGGCTTATAGAGGGAATGTGTGTGTGTGTTGTGGGGTGGGGTAGGGAGAGTTAGAGAGCAAGTGTGTGTTTGTGTATAGTGGGGATGAAGTAGAGGGGTTAGAGAGTGTGTGTTTGTGTAGAAGGGAGTGGGGAAGAGAGAGTTAGAGAGTGTGTGTTTGTGTAAAGTAGAGATGAGGGAGGGGGTTATATAGTGTGTTTGTGTAGAGGGGGGTGGGGAAAGGAGAGTTAGCGAGTGAGTGTTTCTGTAGAGTGTGGATGAGAGAGGGGAGTTAGAGAGTGTGTTTGTGTAGAGGGGGGTGGGGAAGGGAGAGTTAGCGAGTGAGTGTTTGTGTAGAGTGTGGATGAGAGAGGGGAGTTAGAGAGTGTGTTTGTGTAGAGGGGGGTGGGGAAGGGAGAGTTAGGCCTCGTTCACACGGCTTATTCTGCCGCGTATTGGCGCCGTACTGCGCGCCGGATTTGCGCTTCAGTACGGCGCCAATCCGCGGCAGCAATTACGGTAATCCGTCGCTCCTCCCCGCTCGGCGAATCCGCCGCGGGGGGAGAAAGTGACATGCACATTATTTACGGCGCGGACGCGCCGTAAACAATGCATTGTCTATGGGGCCGGGAGCGGCGCCCCTGCCGCGCTCCGGCCCCGTCCCTTATTCACGGCGGATTTGTGCGCTCAATACGGCGCACAAATCCGTCGGGAATAAGCCGTGTGAACACGGCCTTAGAAAGAGTGTGTTTGTGTAGAAGGGGGTGGGGAAGGAAGTATTAGAGGGTGAGTGTGTGTATAGCGGAGATGAGGAAGGGGCGGTTAGAGAGTGAGTGTGTGTATGTAGAGTGGGGAAGGGAAGGGGGGGTCAGAGAGTGAGTGTGTGTGTGTGTGTGTGTGTGTGTGTGTGGTGTGTGGGGGTGCGGGAATGACAGGTGATATAGCGTGGGTGTGTAGACGTGAGACGAGGTGGATTGAGTTAGAGTTTGTGTGTGCATGTGGAGGCGTTTTGGAAAGGGAGGGTTTGAGTGTGTGAGTGTGTGTGGTGTGTGTGTGTGTGTGTGTAGAGGGGGGATAAATTGATGTTCTGATTTTGCTTTGTTCAGGAGATAAAGAAGATTTTATCTATTGCTAGCGCACAGAAGTTCCTTTTGGTTACCAACCACCTCAACCTGCCTTTCTCTTATCTGATTGCTCCAAGTTGCCATCAATCTGTCAGTCTGACGATGATGAGCCACTCCCTGCCGAGTCTTATCCCCAGCACAGGAGCTTGTCTACCTAAGTTTATGACAAGTTTTAAGCCTAAGAGTTCTGTAGTATTGTTCGCTACAGAGTATAAGCCCCCTGTAGTTATGTCACTGTATCAAGTGTAGCTAGGAATAGCAAAGCTGATATTTCTCTGTTGTAGACCCACCCACAACCTGAACTGGTAGCAGAAACCTGAAGAGGACTGTGGCTTTGTGAAATAGCATGGTGAGGAAACCCCTTTAAGACACATCTGTCACAGACCATGCCGTGGTCCCCGTTCTTGACGCAGGCATGGCTGTGTCCCTGCTGCGTTCCAGCCTCCGATCACTGCTATGGACCGTGGACGTGTCGGTGTGCCTGTTTGTGTCCCCAATCCCCATACCTGTTGCTGTGTCCCTGCTGACTCTGATAGTCTGTACTCACCTGTCCTCGCTTCAGGTCTGATACGCGTTACTGTCTGTGTCCTGCACGTTTTCGTCCTCCCTATGGCGTAAGCACTGATTCATCTGGATTTAAAGACACAGGGCGACATGTATGATCGGGATTTGCGCCTGATTTCAGGCGTATACTGCGCCTCACCGTGCCGACTCCACTGTCGGATGCAGGGATGCGCTGTTAGGCGCAACCTTCGCCACTTTCGTATGCGCCTAACATGAAGGGGCGTGCAGTGGGCGCGCTGTGGGCGTTCTGGGGCGGGACGCATCGGATTTGAAAACACCGACGCATGTATGAATGGCGGTTGGCAAAGTGAGGCGCATTACAGCTCCGACAGGCAGACCTAGTTCAATGTGGTCTACTTGAGTCAGGGGAGGCGCAGTGAAGCTAGAACTTATTGCAATGGGGCAAAATGTGCTCTAGGTCTATTGTTACAACAGTACACTAATAAAAATGAGTGGTCTATAAAATTAATTAATGAATAAAGATAAATATCAAAGGTGTGTAAAATCAATTTCAATGTATTGAAAAAGTTGATCATTTAAAATTAAAGGAAATATATATAAGATATCAAAAGAAAGAAATATCAGCTATAAAAGGTCTTAAAAATACAGAGAAAATGAAACTAATTTTACATTAAATAAGCCAATGATGATGTTGTAGTGATGTTAATTTTTGTCTTTTTTAATAGCAAAAATTTAAGATGTATTTTTGCTTCTTTCAGCTTTTATTCTATTTAGTATATACAGCAGGAGCCAGCACAGCACATTTCTTGCTGGGACCTGTGGTCCTCCAAACAGGATTACTATGTTCCCAGGGCTTAGTTCGGGTTGTATTTACATACGTATTTACGTCCGTAAATACGTCCGGATTTCCCATTGGTAGCCATTCTAAGCTAATTGTTCATTATTTTAGGCTGAGTTGGTGATGTATTTACGGACGTAAATACATCCGTAAATACGACCAGAACTAAGCCCTGGGAACATAGAAATCTTGCTTGGAGGACAACGATTTAGCCTATGTACTGTATACTAGAAAGATTTAGCCTATATATACTAAGGTATTTACCTATATGTCCTTTATCAATGTGGATATATTCTTTCCCTATATATTGAACTATATGGATGCTGTTTTGTATACTTGTTTCAAGAATGTATTTTTAACCTTATTGTAACGGATGTGGAAATGTCGTGAATGTTTGTTGAGCACATCCCCTTTCCCTTTCTTTATTTAAATGTATCAGTATGTTGAAAATATGTGACCGTGAACAAGGGCTACACGTAAGCCCGAAACGCGTCGGTTTGTGGGTCCCCCCTGCACCCTCCACCTGTTGGATTGAGATGAAATAAAGAAAGCACTGTTTTCATCGCTATCGCTGGGTCCATCTATTTTATGCATCATTTATGCATCGTTTTGTGGCTATCTTGTGGCTCATGAACTGAGGGCCGGGACACCGTGCGAAGATGAAGTGTATCACACAGCTGGTTATATGAAGGTTCTGCACATCACTTTCGGTGAGCTACTGCCAGTTTTTACCTTGTGGTTTGTTTGTTGCTGCTGCTTGGAGGACCACAGGTCCCAGCAAGACCTGTGCTGTGCTGGCTCTTGCTGTAGATACTAAATAGAATAAAAGGTGCAAGAAGAAAAAATACATCTTCATTTTTTATTTAAAAAAGGACACAAATTAACCTCTGTACAATATCTGCATTGGCTTATTTAATGTAAAATTAGTTGAATTCTCTCCCTATTTTAAGACCTTTTATAGCTGTTATTTCTTTCGTTTGAGATCTTATATATATTTGCTTTCATTTTAAATGATCAACTTTTTCAATACATTGAAATCAATTTTATTCTACTTTGATATTTATCTTTATTCAGTCATTAATTTTAAAGACAACTGTTTTTGCTATTCACTAACATGCTTAATGATTTTTCGCTGATTTCCAGCCTGTCGCAAATCATAATACATGTTAGGCGCCTTCCTTACGCGCCTAAGTTCCGCAATGCGCCTCACACACTAGTGAGGTGCAGGGAACTTTACACCGCATGTATGAGCGCACCTCGGACGCCGACATAAATCAGACGCAGCTTTCATGGAAAATACCGTGAAAATGGGCGCTCCGATCTTCATACATGTCGCCCACAGTGCCTTAATTACCTGACCTCAGACCTATGACCTCCTGTGATTTAAGGAACATCCTGACTCTGCTCCAGCATCAGTTCGTTAATGTCCACATGAGCTAATGACATCTGACTGTTGTTTGCTGATGTTCCTACATTTCTTCTGTTACCTGCCATCATGCCAGTCTAATACCTGCCTACAACGCAGCTTCCTGCTTATGTCTACATCTGGTGTGATCTTATTGCGCTTCCTGCTACCTGTGTTTCTGCTACCTACGTTTCTGCTGCTACCTGCCGTTATGCTACTCTGCTACCTGCCCTGGACTCTGTCTACCTGTCCAGGGCGATCGTTCGGCAGTTTTATCTGGGGCTTTTGTCCTGGATAAAACTGCCGATGCCCTGAATCTCGCCGGGTTCCAGGCCTATGTGAGCCTGCAGCGCCAACGGTCTTTTCATCTGTATATGCGTCCACTGGACACACATAAAGCTGAAGGCTTCCATGGAGCAGAAAGCGCGCTCCATTCTCCGGGATATCCTGCACAGGCATCGTTAGTATTTCATCACACTGCCTGCGCGGAGTGATGATGTCACGCCACCTGTGTCTGGAGACGACGGAGCCCAGCGGGAGCTTCAGAGAGAGCGGAAAGGTGAGTACTGGTGTTTTTAATTTTTTATATGCCATATTACCTGCCTAGCTATATACTGGGGCCATATTACCTGCCTAGCTATGTACTGGGGGCCATATTACTTGCCTAGCCAGGCTCGGACTGGGCCGGCAGGGGATCAGAGAATCCCCCGGTGGGCCCCAAACTGCTGTGGGCCCCGGAGGCAGTGCCACCGCTCCCCGGGGCCCGTCCGCCGCATCCGGTCCCTGAACGCCCGGGCCCTGCGTCCCGAGCGCTTAGGGACAGGGACATTAGTCCCCGACTCCGGGGCTGCACAGTGGCAGCGGAGCCGAGCGCCACTTGCGCTCGGCTCCACTGATCGTCCTGGCAGGCATAAGGTGCTAGGCCTTAAGCCTGCCAGGCCCGGTCTCCAGCGGTGACGTAGGTGGCGCTGTGACGTCATATCACAGCGCCGCCTATGCCGAGTAAAGGGGGGCCCTGGCTACTTAATGATTAAAGGGGACCCTGGCTACCTAATACAAACGGGGGACCCTGGCTACCTAATACAAACGAGGGGCCCTGGCTACCTAATAATTAAAGAGGGACCTGGCTACCTAATACAAACGGGGGACCCTGGCTACCTAATACAAATGAGGGGCCCTGGCTACCTAATAATGAAAGAGGGCCTGGGCTACCTAATAATTAAAGGGGGCCCTGGCTACCTAATAATTAAAGGGGGCCCTGGCTACCTAATAATTAAAGGGGGCCCTGGCTACCTAATGATTAAAGGGAGCCCTGGCTATCTAATGATTAAAGGGGGCCCAGGCTACCTAATAATTCAAGGGGACCCTGGCTACCTAATAATTCAAGGGGGCCCTGGCTACCTAATAATTAAAGGGGGCCTGGCTACCTAATAATTAAAGGAGGCCTTGGCTACCTAATAATTAAAGGGGGCCCTGGCTACCTAATGATTAAGGCGCTAGGCCTTAAGCCTGCCAGACGCGGCCTCCAGCGGTGACGTAGTTGGCGCAGTGACGTCATCTCACAGCGCCGCCTATGCCGTGCGCGAGTAGAAGCCGGCGGCAGCTGCTTTTCGCGGTCAGGAGCGGGAGTGAGGTAAGTAGTTGTGTGTGTGTTTTTTTTTTTTTATATAAGAAGGGGGGCCCTTGCTACCTAATAAAAACGGGGGGCCCTGGCTACCTAATGATTAAAAGGGACCATGGCTACCTAATGATTAAAGGGGGCCCTGGCTATCTAATACAAACGGGGGCCCTGGCTATCTAATGATTAAAGGGGGTCCTGACTACCTAATAACTACGGGGGGCCGTGGCTACCTAACACAAACGGGGGGCCCTGGCTACGTAATAATTAAAAAGGGACCTGGCTACCAAATAATTAAAGGGGGCCCTGGCTACCTAATAATTAAAGGGGGCCCTAGCTACCTAATGATTAAAGGGAGCCCTTGCTACCTAATGATTAAAGGGGGCCCTGGCTACCTAATACAAATGAGGGGCCCTGCTACCAAATGAATAAAGGGGGCCCTGGCTACCTAACACAAATGGGGGGCCCTGGCTACATAATAATTAAAGAGGGACCTGGCTACCTAATGATTAAAGGGGGCCCTGGCTACCTAATACAAATGAGGGGCCCTGCTACCTAATGATTAAAGGGGGCCCTGGCTACCTAATGATTAAAGGGGGCCCTGGCTACCTAACACAAATGGGGGGCCCTGGCTACCTAACACAAACGGAGGCTCTGGCTATGTAACAATTAAAGCGGGACCTGGCTACCAAATGATTAAAGGGGGCCCTGGCTACCTAATAATTAAAGGGGGCCCTGGCTACCTAATGATTAAAGGGGGCCCTGGCTACCTAATGATTAAAGGGGGCCAGGCTACCTAATACAAACGGGGGGCCCTGGCTACCTAATGAGTAAAGGGGGTCCTGGCTACCTAATGATTAAAGGGGGCCCTGGCTACCTAAATCAAACGGGGGGGCCCTGGCGACCTAATGAGTAAAGGGGGCCCTGGATACCTAATGATTAAAGGGGGCCCTGGCTACCTAATACAAACGGGGGGCCCTGGCTACTTAATACAAATGGGGGGCCCTGGCTACCTAATGATTAAAGGGAGCCCTGGCTACCTAATGATTAAAGGGAGCCCTGGCTACCTAATGAATAAATGGAGCCCTGGCTAACTAATGATTAAAGGGGGCCCTGGCTACCTAATGATAGTAGGGTGGGCCCCCCAAGATCAACTCCCCTGTGGGCCCCAGACCCCCCAGTCCGACACTGTGCCTAGCTATATACTGGGGGCCCTATTACCTGCCTAGCTATATTCAGGGTGCCATATTACCTGCCTATATATATACTGGGGGCCCTATTACCTTCCTATAATACGGGGCCTTATTACCTACCTTCACTTGGGTTCCTATTACTTGCCTCTATACTGGGGCCCTATACGTACTGGGCGCCCTATTATCTATCTATATATACTGGGGGCCCTATTTCATGCGCAAAATTGAAGAAGGCAGCACCACAATCTCCAGTAAAATCCAGCTTTTGTTTGAAGACAAAATTCCTTTAAAAAAAAAAAATCCAAGGACACGGCCAACAGAGAAAAAATGAGACCTAGCTTACGCGTTTCTTACCGTAAGGTCCTTAATCATAGCTTAAGATCTACACCTGACACTTCCTTAAATACAAAAACACACCTAATAACCCTATACAAACCCTCACTAGTGTTGATCGAACTGTTCTAGAAATGTTAAGTTCTAGTAGAACTTCTCGAAATTTTAGAACTCGAACCAAACTGAACATTTTACTGTTTGTTCGAGTAAAGTTCTAATTCTAGTTTGACACGTCATTTTCAGTTTCGCTTTCAGCGGCTTTCTGCACTTTTGGCGGCCATCCGATCACCTTTCTGCACTTTTGGCGGTCATTCAATCAGTGCATAGCACAGAGAAGTGTCAACGCTGAGGTGTAGGACTCTAGTTGGCTGCTAAAATCACATGACCATGTTACATATATTTCACTGTATCGCCTTGTGAACGCCATTTTCAGTTCCCTCTCTGTACTGTACAGACGGCTCTTAGTTAGATAGCATTTTCTTCTCCATAGCAAGCAATAGTTAGGGAGTGTGGTATTGCTGTCTGCATCTTTCCCACACCCAGAAGCTGTTATTTGGCGACATTTGCAGGCTCACATAACGCCTAACTCTCATATACATGGATATATATTATACAGAGTGCTTGGATTTGCTAAATCATGCTCAGTGCCCAAAAGTTCAGTTTTTGCAGTTTTGGGGGTTCAGTAATTGTATAACACACCATCTCCAAATCTCCTATGTGTCAAAGGGGCTTTTGGGCCCCCTCAGGATGCAGGGCCCCATAGCAGCTGCTACTGCTACACCTCCTATAGCTACGCCCCTGCTTGCAGGCTGTCCTCATCTTTTCAGTTAGAAGTATTTTAACCTCTCAATTTTTTTCTGTCTCTATTAGAGCCAAATTTTCTTCACTAAGTTTTTCCACGTATCCCGTTTACTGTTATAGATGGTAATTCCAGCTTCTCCTCACATGTATAGGTATAAAAAATAACCAGAACATCTTCTACCATTGACTTTAATGGGGTCCGGAGTTCGAGTTCGAATAGAACTTGGAACCAAACTCACAAAAGTTTGAGGTTCTAATCGAACTAGAACTTTTTACTGTTCGCTCAACACTAACCATCACCATTAAAAACATAAAAAGCAATTACTAATTTAATGGTAAATCAAGTCTATGATTGAGGCCACAGGGTATACTACTATTAAAGGGGTTTTGCCAAGAAGTGAGTTCATTACCTCATTACCTCATTACCTCATTAAACAAAGCACAGCAACCTCACAGATGAGAGGGAGGGGGCCTGAGCAGTAACTCTGAGGAAGCAGGGAGCGTTGTGCAATGTGTACTCTAATAAAACATTAGAACCTGTGGATTCTCTATACAAAAGAAACAACATCTTTCTCCACAGCCCCTTGCTAGCTCCTGAGTAGTAAGGAGGAAGCAGGGAGCGTTGTGCAATGTGTACTCAAATAAAACATTAGAACCAGTGGATTCTCTATACAAAAGACACAACATCTTTCTCCACAGCCCCTTGAAAGCTCAGTCATGGTCCCTGTCATCAGATAAGAAGTGCAGACAACCAAGCCTGACCAGATCAGCTCCTCAGCTCCTGTCAGCTGGAGCTGGTCGTGTCTAATGCAAACTTTTAAGTAACTAAGGGCTTGTAAAGAAAGCTGTAGCTCTCAGAGGCTTCACTTTTTGTAATCACATATATTTAGAAAAGTGATTACAGGGGTTGTCTCGCTACAAAGAATAGCTTTCAAATTGTAGGGAACACAAAATAAAGACATTTTCCAAATATATTGCTTTGTTCCTCTGTTTTCCCTAAGGAGATACAAGTGAATTTATGACCTCCCTGGCTATTTCAGTTCCCTTTAGTAACCTACTGGTAAACAATTCTCCCCCTGCTGTTTGTTCAATGAGATAACAGTGAGTGATGTCATCACACAGGTGGCAGCAGTGTCCTGTGCTGCTCAGCAGTAAAAAGCTTGATTTATGTAAAATAAACAGAACTGTAATTAGGGCTTTTGTTTTGGGGATCAGATAAGAAGTCCTGTTAGTAGTTTGAGAAGCTAGTCTGATCTAATTAGCATCTGAACGCACAGCAGGGAGCTGTACAAGCATGGAGCTTATGCAAATGAGTCAGTCTGAACCAGGAAGTGACAGAGTATTACATTCATGCATTCTCTGAAACTCTGAAGGGAGACAACTCCTTTAAATACCCATTTTGGAGGATCTCACGTTAACATTACATCGTGGCAAAACCCCTTTAAGCATCAGTATCCAAAACCTTCTCTATTTATTAAGCTGGATCATATTTCCTCTCTGTTAGCTGTGTCCTTGAATTTATTTTTTTAAATGGAATTTTGTCTTCAAATAAAAGCTGGATTTTACTGAAGATTGCGATGCTGGCTTCTTCAGTTTTATGCTTGAAATCTTTCCTTGCCATGAAGGACGGCAAATGCAAAGCATTCAGGGGTATGCTGCTTCCATTTTTCTATAACTAATATATATTAGGGGCCCTATTACCCATCTATATACTGGGGGCCCTATTACCTATCTATGTACTAGGGGCCCTATTACATATATATATATTATATATATATATATATATATATATAAAATATATATAATATATATATATACACATACATATACTGGGGACCCTATTACCTATATTTTTACTGGGGGACCTATTATCTATATACCGACTGGGGGACCCTATAACCTATCTACACACTGGGGGACCCTATTATATATATATATATATATATATATAATAGGTATATATATATATATATAAAATATATATATATATATATATAATATATTTATATATATACCTACTGGGGAACACATAACCTTTATACCTACCAACTGAGGTGGCCTATATTCCTACCTACTGGGAGGAGGTCTATAAACCTACCTAATGAAGGCTTATACAGGAATGATGGATGTCTTCCTATCCCCCACAGCAGGCACCTGACTTTACTATCATACCTCCGGTAGGTAGATAGGTATATATGTGCTGGAAAAGTGAGGATTCTAAAATGTTTGTGAAGTAAATTCTACAGAGACGAGTCGTGGCCGGGAGAAGTCATCATGGTGGTCTGTGCTGGATGGAGTAGAGAAAGAAAAATGAACGACTCCGATCAGAAAAGACGTCTCCTGTGAGTCACTAAATGTAACTGCAGTGTAATCACTTATATTTCTGCCGAGCGTCTACATACAACTAGTATCTACCGCTATATAGTCCCTGTATGGCGTTAATATAACTCTTCAGAGCCCGTTTACAACTTATTGTCACATGTGGTGGTTTTTTTTGTCATGGTTTGTCATTTTTATTTGATCCTTAATTAGTAATTTTTTTGAGTCTTGTTTTTTTTTTTTTTTTTTTTGTAACGATTCGTCTGGTATATTTGCTCCATGTACAGGTGTATTTTCTGGTGACTGTTATTTAGGGGCATTACACTGTCATACAGAGGTGAGCGCTTTTAAAAATGCAAATTTGTCAGCTTTGATTTTCATTGTACAGTGACTGCTGAGCTGATGGGTAGGATCTATGTGGAATATGCGGAAAATTAGTGACAGAAACAAGCTTTTTTTCTGTAAAAATATATCCGCTGTTCACAAAGTGGCGTGAAAAATACTGTGTGAACGCAGCCCTATTGAGCAAAACTTAACACAAAGGGCCCGGGCCCCGGATGTTTTAGAACCCTAGCAACGCCCCAGTACCTGTCTATGGCTACACCTGCCTGTGACTTGTTATCTCTGCCTGTGCCCACTGTCCCACATCCTGTACTTTTGCTGTCACTGCAAGTAGCCACATCAGAGGCAGCTATCTGGAGGTTTCCCGCAGCTAAGTCCGTCGGATATCCAGCCGGTTTCGGTGAAGACAAGAGGCACCTTATACTTTGCTA
Organism: Phyllomedusa bahiana; assembly: GCA_025379985.1. NCBI lineage: Eukaryota > Metazoa > Chordata > Amphibia > Anura > Hylidae > Phyllomedusa > Phyllomedusa bahiana. The sequence continues at coordinate 11,421 of JAODAL010041773.1, read as the reverse complement.
CATGGTGTGGTTTGCATTTATATAACCATTTTCCCTCACGGTGGACCAGTGGATCCGCATCTACCCGGGGTCCGCTTTGTCAGTCATAACTGACCCCGCTATCCATAATAACATCTATGGTTAGGATCAGTTGTCAATCAACATTTTTACAAAAATGTTAAACTTTTAAGTTTTGTATTGGTGTCCATGGCATTCGGCTTGAGATGGTGAAGGTCATTAGAATGTTTCTGGAGTAGAACTTTTGATGTATTTCCATCATCAAGTGAGGTTCAGACATCACTTTTCCAAAAAGCAGAAATATTTAATATGAAATTAAAAGAATTTATCTTTCCCAGAAAAATAAAATTCATTTTGGAGATAACTCTGAACTAACCATGTGCTTGTGATGCCTTCTCTATGTAGACTGTGGATCCAACAAAGTTACTGAACATTATGTAGGTTGTAAAGAACTAAAAATGGTAATTTTTTAAATTTACAGCATAAGAAGGTCACATTTACTGAAATCAAAAGCTCTTTCCATCAAAAACATCATAACAGGCCAATCTCCGTGGCAACAAAGGAGTCCTTCTTTGATATCACCTTCTCAATTCCTGCATCAATTGAAACTATGTTTTGTATTTTCAGTAGGGCATAAAATGTTGAAATCCGGGGATCCCACGGAAGTTTAAAATCAGCCTCATTGCTGGAAATTAGTTAATCATCTACGGTTTCAATAAATAAAGATTCAAAATCCCTTTGGCCCCTTAAGCCCCAGATAAAGGGGGAAACATTCTGAAAACTGATCCCACTGAGGTATATTTTACTGAGTTGGAAAAAATCATCATTGATGGGGTCGCCAGAGGTATCCTCTCGAAAGAAGAGGCACGTTTTCTTCTACCTAATAAGCCGCAAATTGCGACTTTTTACTCCCTGCCAAAAGTACATAAAGGGTTGATCCCTTTAAAGGGGCGCCCCATAGTGTCAGGGATAGGATCACTAACACAGAACGTGGGGGTCTACATTGACAGAGTCCTGAAGGACTTTGTGGTGACCCTCCCCTCCTACCTGAGAGACACAGCTGATCTCCTCAAGAAACTTGAAGGTGTGAGTATTGATCGAGACGTATGGTTGGCCTCAGTGGATGTGGAGGCTCTATACAGTAGCATTCCACACCACTGGGGCCTACTAGCGGTGAGGTATTTCTTGAGCATGCGAGGGAGGCAATTTGAAGAACACAATGACCTGGTGTTAAGGTTGCTTGAATTTACACTTACTCATAACTATTTTCTCTTCGGACCCAGGGTCTACCACCAGCTCAGGGGCACGGCTATGGGGAGCGCTTGCGCTCCCACGTATGCTAATCTGTTCCTGGGCTGGTGGGAGCGGACCCTGGTGTTCGGAGAGGAAATGGACACATATACTAGGAATATCCTGTTCTGGGGCAGGTTCATTGACGACGTCTTCGTGCTGTGACAGGGCACGGAGGCGTCGTTCAAGGAATTTATCGATGCATTGAATATAAATGACATTGGATTGAAATTCACTTTTGAAATTCATGCATCTGAGATTGCTTTTTTGGATCTACGGATTCGTAGGGACGACCTGGGATGCCTCCAGACCTGCACCCACCGTAAAAAAACTGCAACAAATAGTCTCCTCAGGTGGGAATCTCACCATCCCACAAACTTGAAGAGGGGAATACCAAAGGGACAATACCTTAGAGTCCGCAGAAATTGTTCTAGGATTCAGGATTTCTATTTACAAGCGAACGACCTACAGAATAGATTTCTAGAAAGAGGGTATCCATTGTTGACCCTAAAACCTGCCTTCAGAAATGCACTATTAAAAGATAGGGACAGTCTATTAAATACTAAATACACCCGGAAAGAGGACTCAATGGAATTCAGGATAATCGGCACTTTTGATGACCGAAATAATGAGGTCATGAAAATCCTACGTAAATACTGGGGGATTCTAAGGATGGATGTGGATCTTTGTGACCACCTGTCAACAGGACCCCAGGTGACATACAGGAGAGGTAGATCCCTAAGGGACAGACTGGTCAAGAGTCATTATATTCCACCTAGACCAGAGGGAACCTGGCTAGACCGCAAGTCATTTGGCATGTTTAGGTGTGGAGGGTGCACCTTTTGCAACTATGTATACCAGACGAAAGAATTTAGGAGCAATGTAACAGGGAAGACTTACACAATTCGTGATTTGAATTGCCGGTCCCAAGGTGTCGTGTATCTTTGCAATTGCGACTGCGGAAAGCAGTATGTAGGCAAAACGATCAGGCCCGTGAAAGTACGAATAGGTGAACACCTTGGAGACATAAGACATAGACGAGAGACCCCTATCTCGAGACACATTTGGCAGGAACATGCAGGAGACTCATCCAAATTGAGGTTCACATGCATTGAGAAAATCAATACTACAACTAGAAAAGGTAACATTGATAAGAGATTATTGTGTAAGGAGACTGAATGGACGTATCGTCTTAAGTCCATGCAACCGGAAGGATTAAACGAGATGTTATACTTTGGCTGCTTTATTTGAAGTAATTTCTATATTTTAGGTACCTATGGTTTCATATAAGTGATTTAGGGTTGTCTGTGAACCAGGGCATGAATGGCCTGACGACCGTTTCTAACTTTTGAAAAAGTATCTTTTATGTCACTAATCTTATGCATTTTTGTTTAGACAAATTATATTGTTTGGATTGTCCTCCCTTTAATAATAGTCCTTGGCCACCTGATAGGGGTGGTGCTATTACCGTCATCAGTGTCCTATTTGATCTATATAATTTGGAAATATAGAGTCTATGCACGAAATGTGTTAATGATTTGCATGACTCTTTGTTTTACTGACCTAATAGAAAATGTTGTTCTATTAGAGTGATACTCCCATTATGGAAATTGGAGATTTAACATGTGATCTCTGATTGAGGTATTCCATTTTATAATAAGACACAACCTGAATGGCACTTCTCCTGTTTCTTTGAACCATCGTGCATACTGGAGACCGGCCGCCACGGTAGCGATAAATCCTTGTGTTGGTAGTCCTAATTTGCGAAGGTATCTGGCCACAGGCATCCGGTTACCATTGCCATGGTAAATTGACGCGTGCGCAGTAGTGAGCGAAGGACGCGTTAGTCGTACACACGCTCATGGAGTGTTGTTTTTACAGCGGCACATTGGTGCATGCGCAGTCCGGAGTTCAGGACGGCGTGAGATCGTGTGTATCACACGAGCTCTAAAGCGAGCGTCTGATCACCTTGACAACAGTACTCAGACGCATGCGCAATAGGAATTCGAGAGCGCCGTATTATCGTGGGGGGCACGGTAAGTTTTCCCGCTCCAGGGCGGACTATTTAAGAGAGGACTTTCACCTTAGTCAGATTGTCATCAAGTTTCAGGGGGGCAAACATCACTGCCGATTACTCTGTGCGTATCATTGCTAACTCCCCTGATGAACCCGGTTCCATCATACTGGGGGAAACGCGTCGGGAAAAGGAAGTTTATGGAGTGACACTTAAGGTCGTATTTTTAGATTTGATATTAATGCGATCTTGGCACTAGGATCTCGATCATCAGTAGACCTAGTTTATTCTGGACAGTACCAAATTCTCAGTCAGACCGATCATATATGGGTTCTGATGGAGTATGAACCTTAGATCCATGTAATTATGTTTTGTATATGCTTCTATGGTGATGATAAACATGTATCCCTGCTAACAATAGTAATCTATGAAGTATACTACTATTTGTCTCAAGTAGATACATGATATATTTGCTTTATGGATAAGATATTTACATCTGAGATAGGTCAGGGACAGGACAGCTAATTTGATAGGGTGAGCCTCCTTACGGTGGGGCCGACCTTTTCGGGACGATTACCCGACCTGTCCTTAGGATATTGTAGGGTCTGCTGAGGGATAGACATATAGATTTATCTTTGATATCTTGTAATTTAGGTAGTGGTAATTTGCCCTTTTTTTTTTTTAGGTGTGATAATTTTGTAAGTATTTTAATGGTAAAATAATAAAAGGTAGATTTTAGATTTAGAGCTTGGTGTTTCGGTTTCAGTGACTTCTTGTAGTTCTCCGGCTCGTGAATAAACCTAGTAATTGTACTGTGAAGTTCCCCTTAAGCCCCAGGCCTGAAAAGACCTTAATGAGCAGCAAATTTTTTAGATTATTTTCCTCCTTGCGTTTCAATAGTCATAACTTTTTTTTATTTTTTTAATGAAGCAGTTGTATGAGGACTTGTTCTATGAGGGAGAAGTTGCATTTTTAGGGGGCACAGATTGAGTTTACATAAAAATTGCTGCATTTAAAAAAAACACCATAAGAAAGCGTATTTCTGCATTTATTTATTTTTAATTATTTTTGACACTATTCCCCTTTCACACTAAATAACCTATTAGATTACTTTTACAGATTATTACAGTTGTGTAGGTACCTAATATGTGTAGGTTTTTGGTTTTTATGTGTAATGTATAATATTTTTTTATTATATACTTATTTTTATTTTATTATTTATTATATTTATTTTTTCCACACTTTTTCATTTTTTTTATCCTATTAAGGGATAACTATTTTACACTTTTTTCACACTTAGTAATGTTTCAGCATTCTCCTGTATACTCCTGTATGTTAATACATTACATTCTGTGTCAGAATGAAACAGGCTGCTGTCAGGGCAACACACAGTATGCCCTGACAGCAGACTAACTATACAGTACAGACAACCCTGATGCTTCAGGGTTGACTGCATAGATATTCTCTGAGCTCCATCAGGCACTAGGAATCCCTGTAAAAGTTAATTAGGCTGTGCACATCTAAAATATATTTTGAAAAACGTAAGCATAGGTGCACACTGAAAAGGCAATAGCATACATCTAATACAAAAATCAGTGGCACACTTAAAACTAAGTGAAACATCAAGGTATATAGGAATATTGGAAATATTGTAGTCTATTTGAGAAATGGCAATCTCATTGGCTTGTTGCACTCTGCTGCCTCTTTAATCCAGTGCAGGATAGTTCAATGGCAAGTTCCTGTCACTCCCTGAGAAGTTTTAGTCTGAACGGACTCCTAGTGAGGTAACATGTAAGTGGTTAGGGACTCACCTGTGCTGGGATCCCCTTGACACTATTGGGAGGTGAGCTTAATACAATCTTTGATCAAAAACTGTAAACTAAGAGTCCCAGGTTTTTCATATTTTCCTTAGCAGTAATGCATTTCCAAAATTCCTATATACCTTGGTGTTTCACTTAGTTTTTAGTGTGCCACTGATTTTTGTACTAGGAATCCCTGTGACCTGATGGAGCAGGTGAATCCCCTTCCCCATCACAGAGACTGATCTAGGAATGGAGCTGTTAACTAGAGCAATTGCGGCACTGCGAGCCACAAACCGTCTCTAAAGGCAGCAACGTCTTTTAACTGCCAACAGAGAACACAGCCCATCTGCCATGGATGGTCGTTAAGGGGTTAAAAATATCAGTGGGGTTATTATCAAGAATCCCATGAAAGTACTACTGAAAAGAGGTCCAAAACCATATTGATGTACTTCTTATAATCCAGGATGACCAAATACCCCCCCTTATCAGAGGTGTTGATTATAAGGCTATGTTTACATGTCGTCTTTGCGAAGCGTATTTTAGTACGTAATTTGCGCTGCAATACGTCCGAATTATGCACCTCAAATACGGTAATTCATAGCCCTCATTCATTACTTTCCGGACAATTTTTCAAACTGTGCATGCGTTGGGATCCTCAAAATCATATGCGTGCAGATTAAATGCCTGTTTGTCATCAACCTGAAACTATGCGCATGCGCACTAGATATCATGATGAGACAGCGCATGCGCTGTTCAACACATTTGGACACCAGAGTTGCATTGTTCTCTTTTAAGGTAAAAAGCAGCTTTATCCAGTTACATTTCTTTACAATCATTTTGTCTCAAGTATCTTGTCATTATCTTTTACTTGCCACTGTATTATCGGTCTGGGCTGACCATTTCTCTGTGTGGCAACCCTTGTATAGTGTATTAAAAGATGTATCCTTAACTTGGGGGGAGTCTGTTCCATATTTTCCCTCCTGTTTTGTTTTCTTGCTCCCTCCCACTATGTGGCGTACTTATTGCATAAATCCCTTAAAGCACCACTATCACTAGAGAAGCAGGGAAACGCGAAGCTTGTAGCAGACGTGAATAATCCATCGTAAGACCATTAAGTGTCCTAGAAAGTGAAGACCAAGCTTCGGACTAGGAATCTGAGATGAATGTATTTATTGGACAGACAAACCTTATCTCCAGGGTGGAATACTGGAGGAGGTCTTCATTTTTTATTTGCTTGTGCTTTAGAAGAGAGATTGCCGGGTATCTTGCCAAATGTGAGAAATTACTTGGACTTGGGAGTCCACAGCTGGAACATCCGAGGTGGTAGGCAGAGGAAGAGGAGGCCTGGGGTGTTTCCCATAGATGTTGAAGAATGGGGAAGCTTCTGAGGAGTCGAAATCCAGACACACACACACACACTATCACCACTCCCTCACATCTCCCCACTCTAATCCCACCTCCCTCCCTTCTCACTTTACACCCACACATTCACCCATCCTCTCAACCTCCTCCCTTACTTTAAACCAACCCCTCCCCCACTCTAACGCTACCTTCCCCCTTTACACCCACACTCACTCATCCTCTCACTCTCCTCCCACACTCTAAACCCCCCTATCCAATCCCCACTCTACACCCACCCACACCCAAACTCTCACTCCCCCTCTCCCCAGAAAAACCCCCCACTCCCATCCCCAATATACACCCACACAGAAACAGACACACTCACACCCATCACCACCCCCACTCTACACTCTCAACCCCCTTTCCTGTACCCTAAACCCCCTCTCCCATCCCCACTCTACACCCACACACAAGGACAGAAAGACACACTCACAGCCACGCCTTCCCGACTCTACACCCACACACATACTCACACTCTCACTTACACTCCTCCACTCTAAACATCCCCATCCCTAGTCCACACAGATACACTCACGCTCACCTACCTCCCCCACTCTCACCCTCCTTCACCCTTCTCGACGACATCAAAACCCCCCCCTGCCCCAACCCCTGGGATAGGTACTTACCAGTCCTGCTGGAAAGCCAGCAGGCTTCATACTTTAGACAGTGCTTTGCTAAGGGGAGGGAGCAGAGCTTCATGGTTCTGCCCCCACCTTCTAGCAGTGGATAGGGCCCATTGATCTGATAGCATCCTATTTAGGATTCTCATTTTTTTGCGATGGTGCAACCTCTAGTTTAGGGAACTTTTAGTTCAGAGGTTCCCCAACTGTGTAAGGAGTGTGGGAGGTCTCCCCTTTTTGCAGAAGTCTCTCGTACAATCCGGGAGAGTTGTCAAGTATATGCATAGCCTATTGTGATGTCATGTATACAAGCCCACTGTACTGCTATGCCTGGGGGCCCAAATTGCAGTTAAGATGGCCTTAGTCGTCACATATCATCATCATGTTGTAATATATACAATAAATACAAATGGATAGTCTAGAAATGGTTTGAGATGGTAAGCACATTAAAAAAACTTTATTACTATACTGTGTTATGTCAGGGGACATCCACTTTAATTCTGTTTTTGGTGTGTAAAATTCTTTCTAACTAAGAAAATTTTTGTCACTTCTTTGTTTTTCAGACTGTAAATCATAGGATTTAACATGGGAATAATGAGAGCATAAAAAACCGAAATATACTTTCCAAAGTTTGCTGAGTATTTTTAGATGGGCCCCCAAATAATCAGGCTGTCCCATAGAACAGGACCACCACTGTGATAAGGGAAACTACAGGTGGGAAGGCCCTTTTGAAAAGTCCCCCGAGCGGATCTTCAGCACAGAGAATAAAATACAACCATATGATAGTAAAATGAACACAAACGGGAAGAGAAGAGAGAGAAAACTAATAAAAAGTATCACAAGCTCATTACTCTCCGTATTGTCACATGACAACTTTACTACGACGAGGACTTCACACACAAAATGGTTCATTTGGTTTGGGTTACAGGCCCTCATTGGCATAAGTAGTGATGGAAGCACAGATGTCATAAAACTTGACACCCAAACCAAGGCGATGAATCGATAGCAAATGCTCCACCTCATGAGAACAGAGTAGTAGAGCGGTTTACAAATGGCGACATACCTGTCATACGCCATGAGGACGAGTAGGAGGCATTCAGTTCCTCCTAGAAAGAGTCCAATATAGACCTGAATTCCACAGACTATAAGAGATGTTCTTCCACTTGTCAAGAGGTCCACCAGCAGCTTCAGAACTGTCGTTGAAGAATAAAAAAAGTCTATAAAAGCTAAGTTGCAAAGGAAAAAGTACATGGGAGTGTGTAAGTGGGAGCTGAAGATGATTGCGCACACCATGAAGCCATTCCCAAAAAGTGTTAACAAATAGATGATCAAGAAGAAGAAGAAAAGTACGAGGTTTATCTTGAAGTTTTTGGAAAATCCAAGGAGAATGACCTCAGTGGCAAGTGTCCTGTTACCGGGGAGATCCATTGTTCTAAACTCTTTGAAATTTGATGTCTATAAGTCACTATGACCCCATAAATTCTCAGCTGAACATCTATTTGTACCAAGTATAGACATGTTAGTCTAAATGAAGAATAAACTAATACTATTCAAACTAACCGGCAACTCACTGGTCTTTATCTCTGGTTGTGTCCAGTTGGGATGGCTATTAGTAGGTTTAATGATGTCTCCACTTAACCCTAGTTAAGTGTTGACCAGCAGCCTTCTCATTGTATTCGACTTACTGCTTCTGATCTCGTATGTCCTAACCTTGTACTTTCCTCACTTCCTCAGATTTACTGCTTTTCTGGTCACTTCCTTTCTCATTTCCATGGTAAACATTTTGTCTGTTTCTCTTGCCAATTTTTTGGGATCTTCTCTAATGCTCCTCTCTGGTTCAGATATCTAACTGCTGTTGAATTCATCTTCTGTCCTATACAACTGTATTAATTGCCATATCCTTTCTTGATACCTTTGATGATATTTGGGGAGGGTCTCTGGGTCATAGAGAGTAAGAGCATGTCTCACACGCCAGACCCTGGTTAGGAATGGTCAAATTAGTTGCAGTACCAGAGGTTACATGTTTGGTGGGAAATAGAACATTAGTGACACAACATCAAGCCATCAAGATAGATCCCACAATGTAATATAAAGAATTACTTGAGGAACTGTTTTCCCTTCGGGTCTTTATGGTCATGAACAGTAGATCAGAAAAGAGTTAGGCCAGTATATGTGGCCTTGAATTTATGAACACTTGACACAAGGAAGAACAAAGTAACTTTCACTCGAAAATCATCCAATGGCCAGATCACAGCTTTATCTTATCTCAGATTTATTATTACAAAACCCAGCCCATTAGACTGAAAAATATACACAAAATGCCGAAGAGATTAATGGAAAAGAGGCTCAGTTGCATTTCCAGGTTCAAGAAAATGGAGACAGTCATAGGGAACATGTAGAACTGAGAACTTGGAAGACCCAAATAAACGATCAGAGACCAGGAGGTGAAGCTCTTCAGTTATTGTGAGGAATATTGGTTTAGTAAAGACCATGGAGGAACTTCATGAGAGTCAGAAATGGCTTGTAGAGTCACTGATTCCAGTGGAGTAGATAAGAATTGGTGTTCTAGAGTAGATCTGGAGATAGGAAGGTGCACAAAGACATCACATTATCTTTACATACTGTAAAAAAGTCCAAAATATTTTCCAGATTGTCACCTGTTACCTGAAGAACATATGACATTCATTATCTTTGTGGGTGGATGGAGTATACTGAGCTCAGATCTGCAAATACTTTGCTTCAGCTGATTCATATATAGAATTAAAGGGGTTTTTACAAGATTTTACAATATACGAACCCTCAAACTGTAAAATATTAATGTTTGTCAAAGCTTTAACAGATTCATCCATAAAATCCTCAACAAAATCCTCTCCACTACCATTTATGTTATTGTTGTGGTTTTCTACTGAGCAGCCCATACATGTATAACATGTATGATGAACATTGTGATCACTTTTGAGCTGATGCCATAAGGCCATCTATAAGATAATGGAAAACCACTGGTAACAGACACAAGGAGGACAAATGCAGTTCTCCTGTTCCCTGGGGAGAGAAGAACTTGTCAAAAAGAAAGAGAAAATATAGGGGTAAGGGAGAAATGAAGAAAGTGTATTAAAAATGAGAGAGGGAAAAAGTGAGAGGGAGAAGATGAGATAAACAGAAAAGAGATGGATAAAAGGAGAAAAAGAATGTAAAAGAGAGATAATTAGAGAGAGACTGAATGAGTAAAAAAAAAGAATATGAGAGAGATAAGGAAATAGTGACAGAACAGAGAGAGAGAGAGAGAAAAAGAGAAAGAGAAAGTAGGAAAATAACAAGAATATTAGAGAGAGGAAGATAGAATATAGGAGAAACAGAAAGAAACAAAGAGAATATAGGGGAAAGAGTTGATATGAGGGAAACTACAAAAGTGAGATGAAATGAGAAGAAGAAAGTGATAGAGAAAGAATGAAACAGAAAGAAAAAAAGAGAAAAAAGAGAATTAAAGAGAGAGAGAGAAGGAGACAGCAAAGCCTGGTTCACATCTGCCTTATTTAAAATTTTCTGTTTCATCACAGAACCCCACTGACTATAATGGGGGATGTTGGGCTCCTGTCACATTATCTGTCATGTTGCACTATTTTTGCCAGGAGAGAGAGAGAAAGAAAGAGAGAGGAAGACAGAGAGAGACAGAGAAAGACAAAGGGACAAGGAATGAGAGAAGGAGATAGAGAAAGACACAGAGAGAGACAAATAGAGATGGAAGAAGACAGAAAGAGAGAGAAAAAGAGAGAGGTGATAGAGAAAGACACAGAGAGAGAAAGAGAGATAGAGAAAGAGACAGAGAGAGGCAAAGAGAGAGAGAAGGGGATAGAGAGAGAAAGAGAAAATGGAAGAGGGGATAGAGTAAAGAAGAAAAAGAATTTAGGAGGGGCTATGAAAGAGAGAATGAAAATGTGAGATAAAAATATGGAGAAAGATATGGTGAGATGGAGTGCATGTAAGAGAAGCCAAGGGAAAAAGAGAGACAGCAAGGAGGGTTATAGAAAAATAAATAACATAAAAGGGAGAATAGAGAGAAGAAAAAAGTACAAAAAAAAAAAAAACAAAAAAGTCATGGGCAGGTTATAATGATGTCTAATCTAGCAGTTTTAAAGGGGTTGATTAGGGGGGTTCTTACAATGGGCCACATGTATCATAGTGATCATTAATCTAGTGCAGGTTAGAACGCTCTAGCCTTTTTAAACTTACCAACCATTTTTAAAACTGGCTTACTTTGTGCCACAACGTGTTTCAAGGCCCCCTCTCCCCTTTTTTT
>JAODAL010041772.1:0-35535 GCA_025379985.1 Phyllomedusa bahiana | reverse complement strand
AAAACCCTTTAATGTCATAAACAAATAAAAATAAATGCAAACAATTATGCCAACATAAAATATACATATGGTAGATGTCAGTTATAAACTATTTTGTGTGACATACCTATCTGTCTTGCATGCAGAAATATATCGGGCGACAAGTCAGAAAAGAGGAGCCGCATGGAATGTATAGTGTGCCTCAATTAAAGAACCTGTCAAAAATCTGGTGTCTGATATACCTTACATAGTATAATTGATGCGCCTATCTAGGTAAATTGCATAATTTAGGCGCATATATATCATTGCTTGCATATTTGATGCGCCTACTTTAGACACATTCAAATATGTCGTGTCTGGCGTATAATGTGCCTAGTTTTGGTGTACTACAGTTCATTTATATAGGTAATAGGGTGTTAACAGTTTTTTGGCACAAAATACAAAAAAATGACGTAGCCCTAATGGGACGTATCGCCTTTCAAGTTTAAAAATGATAAATTTTTCCACATTTTCACGACATTTTGATCTTTTCACAAATAAACAATGATTTTATGGACCAAAATGTATTACTAGCTTAAAGCACAATGTATCATGAGAAAATACTCTTTGAATCAAATAGATAGGTAAAACCATTAAAAAGTTATTCTCTCATAAAGCAACACATGTCAGATTTGTAAAATGGGGCTCTGACATACAGGTCAAAACTGGAAGCATTGGTAAGGGGTTAAGTTGATACCAAATTTAAAGGTTATTATAGATTTTCATGTTTTAATACTTTTGAACGTTTGAAGTAAACCATTTTCATACTTGTAAATCTTGCACGCTGATTAAAAGACAAAGGGCGACAAGTATGAATCTCGCCACGTCGGAGCGCATGTTTCCGCCAGTTTTCCGGCGAAATTTGCGCCTGATTTATGTCGGTGCCGAGGTGCGCTCATACATACCATGTAAAGTCCGCCACGCCTCATCAGTGTGTGGGGCGCAATGCAGGACTGCGCCTAAGATTCGCCGCCCGAGGTAGTGCGATCATACATGCCGTGTAAAGTCTGCCGCGCCTCGCCAGTGTGTGAGGCGCAGTGTGGGACTGCGCCTCATTTTTGCCGTCCGAGGAGGTGCGCTCATACATGTGGGGAAAAGTCCGCCGCGCCTCGCCAGTGTGTGGGGCGCAGTGCGGGACTTAGGCGCAGTGCGGGACTGCACCTAACATGTATTCCTATTCTGGAAAACAGCGAGAAATCATTAAAGATGTCCGTGCGGCATGAAGTATGAATAAAAAAATCGCCTTTAAAAAGGCGTAAAACATTCTCTGAAAAAGAGCTCAAACCTACTAAAAAAATACATAAATAAACTCACTTTCCAAAAATCTAGAACGGCGCAACATCGGGAATTTGGATATTAAAATTTTCCGGGAAATACAGTAATTCAAATTCTGTAATCTCTTCCCCAATTGGTCGGCAGAAACCAACCAATCAGAATAGGAGCGACAGGACCCATTAAAACCTATGGAGAATATTGCCCTGGGGACATTCAAAAATAAAATCAAAAGGCGGACATTCAAAATCAGTAAAAATGCAGAAAAGGGGTTGAAAATTAGGGGCTTGAAAAAGCATGAAAAAGGGTGATTGTGCTGAGCTGCGGGGACTTTCAACCCGCCCCAATCAGAGCGTGAGCTACTTGTCCCATTGTAGTCTATGGACAGATCGGGGCCCAATGAAATCTCAGCTCTCAGCGCCGTGCGGCATGGAGTATTGATTAAAAAAAATCATTTTTATTAGGTGTAAAATATATCTGAAAAAGAGCTGAAACCTTCTATAAACATAAATCAATCAAATCACCCAACAAAGCGTTTGTCGCCGTCACCGGCGCCACATAAGGAATTGGATATAGAGAATTGCCGGAAAATAAAGTAATTAAAATTGTTAAAGCTCTTCTCATTGGTGGCAGAAAACCAAACCAATCAAATAGGAGCGACAGGGAAACCATTAAACTAGGGAAGGGATGGACCAAATCAAATGAAAAGGGGACAGTTCAAAAAAGTAAAAAAGGCAGAAATGGCTGATTGGTTGAGCCCAGCATCAGATATAACCCACCAACAATGTATGCGTCTTTTTTAATGGAGAAAAAAGGGGGCGCGATAGAAGGGGCCATAAAATTTATTACTGTCTATGGGAAATATTCAGTCTGTGATTGGGTTTGGTAGAAGAGGGCTCGCCCTGCTTACCCAATCAGGGCGACTACCTTCTCATAATTTCATTTGGTAAAAAAGAACGAGCTCTGTTTGTGATTGGCAAAGTTAAAAGGCGGTTATTTGACCAAGGGGAAAAGGCGAGGCCCCTTTCCGGGTTTTCAAATGCAATCTGTAATAAAACTGTACGTGCCCAAAATAAAAAAAACTCCGGAAGTTGCCGAGGTGTATAATAAAAGATCAAAATAGGGGGGGTAACAAAAAAAAAAAATTAATTCAAAAAAATTTTTTCATTTTTTTTCTTTATTTTCGTTGCCAATGATAAATATTTGGGGTGTAACTGATAAAGTCATGGCAGGCAGAGGGAAAAAAAAACAAGCATGGCAAGATCTACATAGCGTCAAAGACACGTGATGTTACTGGGGCCGACACAGACGCAGCACAAAGGGGAGTCCGCGGGGGCACCCCATGAGGCCAGAGTTTTTTAAACCGTCACAAAATATAAAACCTTTCTGTTAAACGCTGTTTCTGTAGAGGCCCCGCCCAAAAGAGTGGACAGGTGTCGGCATAATTTTGCGTTGACGTCTCTGATCATTTTGCCCCTTTCCTTTTATCCTCACTGTTCCGTTTCAATCGGGCATAATACATCATATTGCTAAAAAGGGAAAAACAAAAGGAGTTGAACCAAAACAGAATACCCAAAATGGGATATTTGCATGTCTTTTGGTTCTGTATCCACTCCTGCTTTTTTGGGTAGACAAACCTATCCTTCCCCTTCTTTCTGACAGGGGAAAAGAGGGGAAAACTAAACATAGTGGCAACTTCATGATGGTGAAAATGGAAACAGCATTAGGAAGCCCCCCGGGTTTTTTTCAGTGAGGGAAAATGCGGTCACTTGGCGCGCATGAGTAGGCCAGAGGTCACAATTACAAAATTCTGGGGGTGGAACAAATCGGAGCCACAAAAATGGCCAATTAAAAACAGTGTGGGATACATCATCAACGCACACATGAGGTCAACATGGCACAAAACATTCTAAGGGGGCAAAAAAAGGATAGCCACAGAGGGCACAAGACAGAGTGTAGAGGGCACGGCAGGAGCCCCAGCAACAGCATAGGGCAGGGAGTGGGACATTACAGAGTGTGGAGGGGGAAGGGCCCAAGCCGAGCAAGGGGCCAAAGTGGCACAATGACAAGGTGGGGGCACGCATCACAGCCATGAGGCGACGTGGGCCAATGACATTCTGGAGGTGGCAAAAACAGGGGTAGGGCCACAGAGTGGCACATGACAGGTGGGGAGGTCACGGAGGACCCCAGGAGCAGCATGAGTCAGACGGGCCCAAAGAAAAGATGTGGAGGGGCATGGCGCAGCCACACACAAATAGGTCAGAAGTCACAATACAATGTGGGGGGGCAAAGGCATCAACAGCAGCGAAAACAAAGGTCGAAGTGGCACAATGACAGGGTGGGGGCATGCAGGAGCCCCCAGCAAGCAAGGTAGAATGGCACAATGACATTCTTGAGGTGGCAAAAAAGGAGTAGGCCCCAAAAAGGGCACAAGAAAAATGTGAAGGTCACGGCAAGCAACAGCAGCACATGAGGGGCAGACATGGACAATGACAAGTGGGAGGGGACGGCAGGGGCCCAGCATAGCATGGGCCAAAAACAGTGGAAATGAAAAAAACTGGGAGGGTGGCAAAAAAAGGGGTAGGCCACAGAGTGGCACAAGGACAGATGTGGGGGGCATGCAGGGAAAACAGCAGCATGAGGTCAGAGATGGCCAATGAAGAGTGGGAGGGGCACAGATCAACAGAGCAGCAGGGGTTCAGACATGGCCACAAGACAGGTTTTGTAGGTCCGGCAAGCCAAGCCACATGAGGTCAGAGAGGGCACAAGACAAATTTTTGAGGTGGGAAAAAAAAGGATAGGCCCCCGGTTTGGGACATGACAGAGGTGAAGGTGGGCAGGAAACAGCATGAGGCAAGAAATGGCAAATACACGGGTGGGAGGGACCACAGCAGCAACAACAGCACACAGCAGCATGAGGTCCGAGAGTGGACAATGACAGAGTGTGGAGGTGGGTGGCAAAACCAGTCCCCGGTAAAGATAGTTAAACAGATGAGAAACTGGCAGATGTGTGGCATCAGGAAGGTGGCAGCATCAGAAAGTGGTTAAGGGGTAGTTTGAACCCGACCATTTCTCAAAGTTTGGGTGGGTGATGTAATCTATGCTAAGGGATTGGTGTGTGGGAAACCTGCCGATCCACGCCCATTATCTTGACAAAGGTATAGTTTCCACATTTCCCAGGACAAGCGGGTTTCCTTGGGGTAACGATGGCGCCCACCGACTGAACACCCGCTCTGATGCCACAAAAGGGGCCGGGGCAGGAAAGCTTTACACTGAAAAATGGGGAAAGTTGCGGCCACCTTTCCCGTTTGGCTCCCCAGTATCCAGGGGAAATTTCCCAAACCCCTGGGGTGGCAGGTGCTGGTCCAAGTGGGGCCACGACTTTTTGGTTCCCCCGGTCTCCCTCCGGTCCTGCTGCTGCTGGTGGGGTGCCCTCCTCACTAGGGGGTAAAGGAAGCGGGTCATCAGCGATCCGGGTTTTGGGGTTTCCCTGGGGATGGAGCTGGAAACGGCTCCTACCCCCCCACCACCACCCACCTTCCACAGGCGGGCCGTGGCAGGGGTACGTGAGCGTGAAAAACCCCCCCGGGTTTCAACCTGTGAGGAGGAAAAGAAGGGCAAAATAGGCAGGGGCCCCAAATGATACGGGGATTTTCTTTTTTGTTTTTGATTTTGTCCCCCCCTCTCAGCAGCTGGAAAAAAGGGCATTTTTCCCTTAGCGAGGGCCCTTTTTGGGTGGAGACCAGAAGTCACCCCTCTGCTTTATAGTGATTATTGGGGCTGTCACTAGCCACAAATCAGCATGCTGCGGGGCCCTGTGCGCAAGGTGACTCTTTAGGGGCTCCCCCCTCCAAACTCCCTGTTTACCAAATGGTTTCTTGGGGTAAACTGCCCCGTCTTCCTCATCTCCAACAAAATACTCCAGCTGTTCCCGCTCCTCCATCCTGTCACCTGGGTAAAAAAAACACTATTTCACGAGGGGAAAAAAGCTTGTGCTCCCAAAGTCCTCCTCCCTTTCCCCCTCCATTTGTCCCCCCGGACCCCATTTTGGCTGCGGAATGTATTTACCAAAATAGTGTTGAGTGATTGCCCTTGGCCCCGACATCGGTCGGGGGGTCCCATAGTTTGACCATCATCGACAAGATAGTTTGATAGTGAGCAATTGTTTTGAGCGTTTACCATTAAAGTCTATGGGAGGGCAACAACACCTTTTTTTTTTTTACACCCAAAAAGGGGTGGGGAACTGGAATTAACATCCACAACAGTTTAAAAAGGATTTCGTTTTAATTTAGGCAACACACTTAGGCTATAAAAAAGACAGAAAAAAAAAACACACAACATTCACTATCCTTGTCTTGTACCAAAGCATGACCCCTTAAACCTGCTTTACCCACAAATTTAAAAAATGCCAGAAGGCAGTTTTTGGTTTTTAACCAAACATCTTACTTGAACTGGACTTGAATATCCCTGTCCGGAAGCAGCTGAGGGCCCCAAAACCCGCATGGCCCCCACAATTTTAAAAGTGCCCGGGAAAAAGGGGTCTTTCAACCCCCAAAATTTTAGTTTCACTGGGCAAATTTTTTATACCTGTCCCGGGCCACAGCAAAGCCCCAAACCTGCATGACCCCCACTTTTAAAAAATGCCGGGAAAAAAGGGGTCTTTTCAACCACCCTTTTAGTTGAACGGACATTGACTATACCTGTCCCCGGGCCACAGATGACCCCCAAAACCTGCATGACCCCCACTTTTAAAAAAAGTCCCGGAAAAAAGGAGTCTTTCAACCCCTTTTTAAAGTTTCACTGGACTTTTTGATTTATACTGTCCGGGCCCAACAGTATGACCCCCAAAAACCGGGCGGGACCCCACTTTTTAAAAATTCCCGGAAAAAAAGGAGTTTTAAACCCTTTTTTATTTTTCCACTGGACATTGACTTTTACCTGTCCGGGGCCCCACACCCCTTGGCCCCGGGGCCCGGGAAAGTTACAGTGGGTGCGGGAGGGCCCGGGGGGGGGGGGTCCGACATCTATTAACACGCGGGTTTTAAAATTGCCCCTGATGACGCAGCAACAAAAAACTGTCGTGTTTGAAGCAGAGTGCGGAAGGCCGTGTGAGAATCCACCCTTTCCTCAGTACACAGCCCAATACCTGGGTAGCGCTTGCCCCCGTTTGGTGTGGACCAATTGGCTTCATTTGGGAAAACACTGGGGGTTTAAACCGTCCTGTTACCCCCAGGTGCCCTTTATCTTGGCATTCTTTTTCTCTTTTTCTCAACGTGTGGAGGAAATGGTTTCTGTATTTGTTCTCTGTCCGTGCTCCATCTCCATGTCCCCCTGAAAAAACCTCCCCATTTGGTCAAGTTTTCCTGTCCCTTCCCTTGTAAAATTTTCAGAGGAATTTTTTAACAGTTTTTTGGTTCCCTGCAAGTTTTTTTTAGTACTTTAATTTTTAAAAAAATTTTTTTTAAAAATTCGGAGGGGAATCCCACCATGTCTTTGTTTCTTTTTTAATTTTTTTAAAAGGGGTTTTGGTTCAAAAAGGGGATTGATAGCTTTTTAAAAGGATTTTCCCAAAACAAGTCATTTTGCAATAGGGTGTCCATTAAAAAGTGTCTACTTATTCTGTTTTGCCCGCCCCATCCCCCTTTTGACCCACTTTTGCCCATTGTGAAGAACAAAGCGGGTTTGAAACAAAAATTTTTTAGAATAGGACCTGTAGTATAGTGCTTTGTCACAGAAAATCCCCCAAAAAATTCAAACATGCCCCTTGGGAGCCTTTGGCCCAATTGTGAAGAAAAAAAATTTTGTTAGAAAAAAACATTTTTTGAATGGGAAACTGTAGTATAGCGGGGGGGGGGGGTCATAAAATTCCCCACACAAAACCCCCCCCCTTCCCAAAATTTAAAAATTTTATCCCCCAATACACTTTTCCAAAAAAAAAACCCAAATTCCTTTTTTAAGAATAAAATTTTTCTTTTCAAACCGCTTTGCCCCAAAAAAAAATAAAACTTTTTCGGGCCACTGTTAAAAAATTTGAACCTGGAAATTTATTCCCTTTGGGTGGGCCCCTTTCTTTCCAAAAGGGGACCATGATTTTTAGTACTAACGCAAAAAGCCCCCAAAAAAATTTAAAAATTTGACCCCCCCTCAGACTTTTAAAATTGTGAGGGAAAAAATGCCACTTGGGAAGCCCATTTTTTTCCAAAGGACCAAAGTTTATAGCTTTTATTCCCCAGCACTTGCCCCCAAAAAATTTAAATAAATATGATTTCTCACCCACTTTTTAAAAAATTTTGTGAAGGGGGAAAGGGCCCCCTTAAAAGCCACTTTTCTTTTCCCAAAAAGGACCTTGATTATTGCTGTATCTCCAGAACTGACCCCAAAAAAATTAAAAATATGACTTCTCCCCCCACTGTTAAAAACCCGGGGGGAAAAACAAAAATGACCCCCAAAAACCCAAAATTGAAAATTGCAAAAAATTCAAAAAGATGAAGTGAGTAAAGGGAAAATATGGTTTTTCATAAAACCCTTAGTGTTTTTTAGTCCCCCCCCCAGAAAAAACCCCAGCAAAATAAAACGGGGGGGGAAATTGAGAATAAAAATTTGCTGTAAAAAATGATCTTTTTAAAAAATTTAAGTTTTTCAAGAGGATATTTCTGTTTGGAGGGGAATGGGGAAAATAGCCGAAAACAAAACGGTGCCCTCTGCAATTGGGGCCACAACTTAATCAGAGATCCATGCAGATTCCATCTTGATGAAAGGGTCAAAACGATCCACATTATTGGGGAAAAACCCGGGATGCGTTTGTCTGTAATGACTACTCCAGCTGTGTAAAGGGGTCCCGTCAGAATGACGCTGGCTGCTGGGCGGGGAAAAACCCCTCATGGCGTGGTGAGCGGCTGGGGCCCATTCTTTTCCATTTTGGAAAACCCAGAAGTCTATTGGGCCCGGGAACCACCCAAAAAAATTCTCGGTGTTAGAGGGAAGATAGTCTTTGCACCATGATCTTAAGCTGGTCTCTGGGTTTTGGGTTGTGTGCCCGGCATTGCATGCGTTGGTGAGGTGGGTAAATAAAAAATTGCCAGAGGTCCCCCATTAGGTTCTGCCCCCTTTGCCTGCTGTTTTTTGCCGTTTAACGGTTCTTGGACTTTCTGTGTCATTTTTTGGGGGGTGACGTTGTTCCACCGTGACATTTGGAGGAACTTAAAGCGAGCAAAAAGATGTTCCATTTGATAAATTCGGGCAAGGTCTCCTTTTCCCCGCATTTTCCTCTTATTTGGGGGGGTGGAAGGAAAGTGCTGAGTTTTTTTTTTTGGGGGGGGATCCGGGGGGGGCCACCCAGTAATGTTGTTCATTTTGAGGGGCCTTAATGCGGGGGATATGTTGGGGGAAAATGGGGGGCACCCAAAGCCTCATGTGAGGATGGACCCTTGATTTCCCCCAACCCTCGGGGGTTGAGGGGCATTTAGAAAAATTTCTTCCTCTCTGCCTCAAATTCACCCCAAATTTCTTTCCAAGGCGGGACGTCGGTGTTAGGAATCCCTTTCCTCCTCCTCTTCCCGGCACAGCTTAAACACAGCCCTGACTTGCTCAGAAGATGCTCCCGGGAGAGCTGAGGTGCCGCCTTGAATAGCTCTGGACTCTAAAACCCCCTGCCTAATAAAGGGACGAAAAAAATTGAGAAACTGTCGGGCCTTGTGGATTTGACGGGGGAAAAAGGCTCCGTTTTTGCATCTGTGTCCGTTCCCCCTCGGGCGTGGGGGGGAAACCGTGTTTCGGGTGTCCAACGATCTTTTCCGGGGAATTTAAGATAACCACAATGCTTGCGGGACAAGGGTCGTCCGCATTTGACCTTTTTGGGGGCTTTTAAAAAATGGTAAGGATGGTCCCAAAAGTCTTTCCGGCCTCCACTCTCGGGGGGTCAACACCCCGAGGTCCGCACCGCTGCTTGTCGGGGCCTTGGTCACTTCGTACTGCGGTATTGGCATTGCGCTGCGGGCAAAAAATTTGTGGAGCTTGTGGGGGGGGAATTCCAGGTGTTCCCAAAGGTAACAATGAAGGGTTTTGGGAAAAGGCCCGAGTGCGCGGGACGCACCCAGGCGGGAAGAAGCGGGTGCAAAACGGCAAAAGTGCAAAATCAGCCCGGGCCTTTTTCAGCAGGCATTCCAGCCCCGGGAAAGCTTTTAGAAATTTCGGGAGGGGACAAGGTTAAAGAATTTGCCAGGAAAGGGGAATGTGCTCAGATTCCCGTTTTAAGGGGGGCCAGCAGATTTTTCCCCAAATTATCGCACACCCCCTTCCCTGGCACAAGGTTTTTTTCACCCACCCCAGCGCTCGGGTCTCGTTGCGGAGACCCGTCCACAGCTCGGGGCCCTTTGTTGTGGACGGTCTAAAGGCCCGATTAATTTAAACCGGGCCGGGTTTTCTCTGGGCCCCGGATGCCCCCGAGGACCTTGGGGGAAAGAGCTCTGAAACCATCCCTGGGGTTTTTTGAAGAGGTGGCCGAGCCCTAAAGAGCCACCGTCCCCCCCCAGAGAAACCCAAACCCAGCCCCCCCCGGGTGAGCTGTCCCAGAGTTTTATAGGGGCCCTTTGGGCCCTTTGTTTTACTGTCCATGTGTGGGTGGTGAGTTTGGACTTTTCCGGACAAAGATGAGAAAACGGGGTTTTCAAATTTTAGATGACCCCGTGGCTGGAAAGGGGCGGGACGGCTTTTCTGGCAAAGAAAGCCTGCCCCGGCTTGGAAAGGGGGGGGAAGGCGGGGGCCCTTGACGGGGGGAAAACCCAAACTTTGCCCACCGGAAAAAAGGGGAACATTTCCAAGGCCAAAGGCCTGGCAATCCCAAATCGGGGTTTTTGGGTTTGGGGAGGGTTTGGGGGTTTAAAGTGTTTTCTGCTCCCAAACGGGGAAAGACAGAAGGCTGGCGCTAGACTGAGCTGAAATGGCGTGCAGGTCGTCACACTGGCGGAAGGAGAAGGGGTAGGATGGGTTTTGGGGTGGGCTGGTTTGGTCTGGGGGCGGGGGGGAGGTGAAGGGGGCTGACCCCTGTCATGCTCTGAGAGACATGGGCAGTGAGGAACGCTTGGTGGGGGCCCGGGGGGAGGAGGCGGAGCAGGGGGGTTGTGACAGTGGTTGGGGGGCCCGGGTCGGTTGCCCTTTTTTGGCCCAAAAGTGTTCCCCCCCTTTTCAATTTCTTGCATTCGCTGCATGTGACTAGACATGTTTGGGGGTGGTTTTAAACCCCTTTTAAAGGGTTTTTGCCCCACTTATGCGTTTACGGCAAAGGCGGCATATGAAAAACGCTGGGTGAATTTAGGGGCCCGCTTTAAAAAAGGCCCGGCTTAGAGGTCCTGGAACCCTTTTTTACGGCGAAAAAGCGGGAGCCCGGGGGTTTTCGTGACCGTGGGTGGGGAATCATATCAGCGGGAAATTCTGCGCCGCCCCCTTTCCCTTTTTGGGGGCGGGACTGTAATTTTAAAACTACCCCTCGTCTTCCTCTCGTCCACTGTGAAGCGCTCGCAAGCAATTCTGCAGGGAAAAAAAACCAGGTTTGGGTCCGCAATGTCGTCATCATCTCTCATCAACAAAGGTGACTTGGGTGGTTTTCCCGACCCTTTTTGCCCCCAGAAAGCTGCGGGCTACAAGAAAGGGGGACTGCAAAGGGGTTGCCCACCGCCCGGGGGTTTTTTCTGATTGACCGGGGTTTTCCCTTTACCTCCCCCGAGGGATCAGTACCTGGGCGTCAGAGCAGACTAAAAACATCCCCCCTTGAAACCCTTTTAAAAATTTTCCCTTTTGACCCCAACCCCATTTTTTTTTTATCAAAGAGGTCTTAAAGGCAATGGATTTTTCCACAGGGGTGGGTTTTACGAGTTGACATTTTGGGGTTAAATTATGTTGGGATGGAAAGCTGATGATGCTGATGGGTGAACCCCCCTTTTGGCCCTTGGGGGCTTTGGGAGGCGAAAGGGGGTAAAAGGGCTGCCCAGATGCAGGTTGCATTTTAAAACCCCCCTGAAGGGCAGAAATTTGGGACGATTTTCCCTTTTCTTAGATTTTTACGGGCCCTGACCCCCCCGATGGGCAGGGGCCCGACGGTCCCGCAAATGACCGGGTCCCCTGGCATGCGTTTTTGTCCCCCAGCACTGGAAGGGGCACCTTCTCTCGTACCCTTACCTCCTTTTGGGTACCCCCTTTTGCTCGCTTACCCCCCGGGCCCTTTTGCCCCCATGTTCAGGAAAAAAAAAAAAATTTTAGAAGGTTTTGGTAGTTTTTGGGAAAATTTCTTATTAAAAAACGGCAAATTACAGGCTATTCCAAATCCCCTCTAAAACAAAAACCCCAAAAATTTCTGGATTCAAATTTAAAATGCAAGGGGGTCTATCAACCAAATCTGGACTGGGCAAAAATGCAAAAAAAAACCCCGGGGTTTTCTGTTATGTTTTGTTTTAATTTCACGGTTTTTTTTTGGGACCTTTCAATTCACCTGGGGGGTGAATATAGAATTGTGTTTTTAAATTTAAATGGATGCTGGGGTCCAAAAATGAAAAAAAAGCTGGGGTGCGGGAAAAAGTCAAAAAACACGTATCTGTTATGTTTTCGTATGATAAAACGGTATTTTTGGCAACAAAACAACCTGTGCGGGCTACCAAAATTGTGGATTGTTAAAATTTTAAATGCAAGGGGGGATTTATTAAAAAAAAGGTGGGAAAGGGGTTTAAATTTAAAATGAACAAACCCATCTGGGAAAAAGGGATAATGATAAAAAAGTGGGTTTTTCACCCACCAAAGAGACCCCGCAGTTTCTAGAAAAAAGATGTGTATCCAATATAAGTTTCGTTTCCCCCAAAATAGGAAATATTTCAAAAGCCAAAAATGTTAAAAATTATAAGATATTGCAGTGGGGCCAAATTTTCTACCACTTTTGTCTTGGTTAAATTTATCCAGTGTTCTTTTTTTTAATAGAGCTTGTCGGGGTTCTTTTCCCTGGGCCCCCCCCCGCTCCCCCCTGCCCTTTTCCGGGGGTTTGATGTGGTTTAAAAATTTTTTAGGCTAAATACCATAAAATCTTCAAATCTCTAACTTTTAAATAAATTGGGGATCACAAACTAAATTTGTTGAGGTTTCTCCCGGCAGAAAAAGACCCAATTTCGCTGAGCTGTTTTTGGGCACCCCGGGAGAGCGCACGTCCTATTCTATGGACGCTGAGAGCATAAGGGCCCGAAAAGGAAGGGCTGTTCTATGTTTAAAAAGAAGGTCCCCCTTTTTTTTTCTAGCCAATCGCAACCCTTTTCACAAACCCAGTCAAAGACGTTTGCAAAACATTCAACCCCCGCTTTTCTGTTTCTTATTTTGGGTGGCCGACAAAAGAAAGGAAGGGACCCAAAATGGCGCGATCTTAATAGTTTATGCCAGATTTTTTAAACCCTTTAAATTTTTTCACATGATCTGAAAATTTTGATCACCCCTTTAAAAACCTTGCCAATTTCCAAAATTTTTTCGATTTTAAAAACGCTAAAAATAATTATGAAGGCAAAGGAAAATTCTTTTGAGTGATACAAAAATATGGTAAAACGAAATTTTTGGAAACCCCAGGGTTTTGTGTACCCTAAGGGGGAAAAAAAATAGGAAATAAGGTTTCCATTCAGACTTAAAACAAAAAAATCACGGCCAAATCCATTTAAATTTCCCTTGGGAAAAAAAGGCACAAATTCCCCTGCCTTAGTTGTAAAAAAATGTGCGGGGAAACATCAAAGGGGGAAATTTTTTAACCCTCCCACGAAAGGTTTTCAAAATTTTCGGGGAGAGGCTTTTTTTACATGCACTTCCCAAAAAATGTAGGTTTTTCATGCTGAAATGTTCCCCGTGGGAAAGGTATGTGGGACCAAAAACCCGCCCACAAAATTAAAAATTAGAATTAATGAACACCGGTCACAAATTTAGGCCCGTTTAAAACGAGACAAATATTTGGGAAATGACGGAGAAAACCCCTTTGAAAACATTTTTGGGGGAAAAATTGTTGCCAAACATTTTAAGAGTTTGGCCCCAATAATTGTGATCTAAAATGGGAGTATTAGTAAACTAGAAGGCACGGGTCAGGAAAAGGGTAAAAGACGGTTTTCTACGGAAAAAAGTTTATTGGATTTCGAGGGGTTTGATGCAATGAGAAAGATAGGTTTAAACGAGGAATGCCAAATTTGGGAAATTTTTTCCTTTTGAAAAAAAATTTAGAGAGGGGAAGGGGGCATACATACAGGGTATTTTATAAAATAGGGGGTTTAAAAAAATAAACCAAGAACCCGAGGGTTTAAATTTACCAAAATTACTTAAACCCCAAGGGATGCTTTTCCGTAGCTGAGGGTGAGAAAGGGGGACCGCCCCCCCAAACCCTTGGGGCAGGCGCGTGCCCCGCACGCAAACGGGAGGGACTAGTCTCAAACCCGGGGGTTTTGTTAACCCCGTTTTTACTTTGAAAAAAAAAAGGGGACCGTGGTTTTGGGGGATAAGACTTCAGATCGGCAAATCTTTCGTTTAAATAGTTAGGGGCCAGTGAGTTCTGTTTGATTGTTTGCCTTGTCTGTTCTAGTGCCCTTTGGGAACAGAAGCATAGAAAATTTTTTGTGTTGGGCCCTTTCGCATAAGGCCGCTTGTTGGAAAGCAAATAAACTACAAACCCTTTACATTTGTTATCGTATTTCCCCAAGTAATTAAGAGTATGCCCCTTTTAAAATGCTAAAAATACGTATTGTGGGAAAAAATAAAATATATTTAAATTACCCGTTTAAAAAGTAAAAATTGTCTTTTTTAAAGACTTTATTTCAGGTTTCCCTTTGCAAATTTCCTCATTTGAAATTAAAACCCCAAAATCTTCTCCCCTTTACTTCAAAGGGGTTTTTTGTTCAAATCGAACCCCCGAACCCCAAAAATACTATGTTTGAAGTTCAACTCGATCAATTTTTTTTGGTTCGTTTTATCACTACTGATTAGGCCCCGAGCTGTTGAACGGATAAAAAACATTTAGGGGCGTTCCTGCCACTAGAGGGAAAGGGTTTTCTGCTGCATGGGAAGACTTGGGAAAAGAAACCCACAGCAGTTTGAAGCTATAGAAAAATGGGCCCTTTTTTAAAAAGACTTTAAACATTCCAAAGGGTTTCTAGTAAGGCAATTTGCAAGCTCCAGGGTGAGTGACCCCCACTTTTGGGGTTAGAATTGACTAAAAAGGACCCCCAAATTTTGTTGGGACTGAGTTAACCTTGCCTGCTCTGGGTTAACCCCCTTTGGGGGACTTTAAAAAATACAGCATGATATGCAGAAAAATGGGCAGGGCCCGGTTCCACATAAAAAAATGAAAAACAAAAATGTGTCTTTTTCCCCCCTTCTTTTTTTTCCCGATTAAACAGGGGACCAAGCTTTAGAAGAAGAATGATTCCCGCTTTGTCTTCACAGAATCTTAAACCCATTCTGTTTTAAAATTTTTATTTCAAGGTTGTTTAAAATAACAAGAAAACGTTTTGAGACTTAAGGGGAAAAAGTATCTGTTTGAAAGACAAACGTTTCCCCGCATGCAGCATCCTCCCCAAATAGGGGAGATGCCCCCGTCCCCCTTTAAAAAAAAGGGGCCCCCAAAAAGCATGTGCCCTCTCCCCCAAAAGACCCCATTTTTTAAAAAAACTAAAAAAGTAAAAATTTTTTTTTGGTTTTTTGGGGGGTTTTTGGGGGGGGTTAAAAGGGGCCCTTTTTAAAAAATGCAGAGATACATTCAAGGGAAATTGGGGTGGTTAAAAGGTGTTGTGCTTCTTTCAGGGCCCCAAAATTCCCAAAGGGGTGTAAGGCTGGGCATCAAGTGCACTGAGTGCCCAAAAGTGATAGAAATGTTACGGGTAGGGTTTTTTCTTCATCTCTTTAAAAACTCACAACCCAAAGCAGCATTTTAATACATTTTCAATGCAGGGTGGACCCACCTGCCAAAATTCGGCCAAAAAACCACTCCCCTTCCCACCTGATTTGGGAAAAATGTGGTTGAAAAAAATGGTCCCCCCCAAATTTCTTGTCAAAAGTTTGTTTGGTCAAGGCTTTCCCCGAAGGTAAAATTTTAAAAAGGGCCCCCTAAATGTTTGTGTTTAGATGAACAAAAACAAAAGGTCTCTAGCAAAAACCTAAATTTTTTGACTCTTTGCTATAAAAGGGGGAAACAAAAAAAAACCTTTTTACCCTAAAAAACCCGCTCTGGTCCCTTTTATGACTTTTGGCAGGGAAACCATCCTCAATTTTTAAAAGGGGCCACCGCGTATCCTTTCCAAAAATTAATTGAATGTGAAAAAGATACCCGAAGAAAAAATAAAAATTTCCCACACCCAAGGGGTGTTATTATCATTTTTCCCCAAATTTTAGGCCCTAGGGTTATTTTTAGGAATTTTTTCCTTTTTTTTTTTTTCCAATTTTGGGCATGAATGTGACCCTTTCTACTGTTAATTTTGGGGGGTGTTATCCCCGGGGTCCATAAAAGGTAAAATCAACCAAAGAATGGGTTTTAGGTTTATGCCCCCCTAGGCACAAAGCTTGACTTTGGTGAGTTTAAATTTTGGGGGGCGTATGGTTAGTAAAAAAGTCATTAAACCCCCATTTTCAAGTGAACTCCTTTCTAAAACCTACCCCTGCTCCAAAAAGGGCGAAAAATCACTTTTAGCCCCCTCCAGAATTTTTCCCCTTTCCCACAAAACAAAAAGGGAAAGGAAAATTTTTAAAACTTCTCAGATGGGATCTACTTGAACTGGCGCCTAAATTGAAGGTAAAGGCTCTTGCCCAAAAAAGAGCCAATTTAGCCCCTAGCCTGACACAACCCCTTTCCCCAAGCTTGAACTTTGTGGAACTGTTTTCTGCTGTTGAGATCTTTTAAAAAATGAGCTGACGTTTATGTGGTTTCCCTTCAGTATTTTCAAAGACAGCCAAAGGGTTTTTTAGGGGTTTCCTTTTAAAACCAGACCTTTTGCTTTTTTTTTCTATGGGCGTAAAAACATTTTAAAGGATATAAAAAATGGGCTCCAAAAACCCGGCAATGGATTATGTTTCCTCTTATTTCCAATCCTGCAATTTTGCCCACCCCGGTTAGCATCTGTTAGTGTTTTTTGGGAAATTCTTCTTGTTTGACAGGTTGGGGGATTGGGTGAGGGAAAAAAAACTTCTATTTTAATTTTGTCCCTTCCCGTCCCCAAGATCCTGACAACAATCTAGAGATTCGTCCTGAAGTAAATACTCTCGTCACCAAGTCCAAAGAGATGTCTGGTTTGAGCTGTCATTGCCTTGAACATTTCTCCAAATAGCTGAAGCTCATACACACCATCACAAGAGACAAGTCAGAATAGAATCTTCCTTGATATCACCATGTTACTACCCTACTAATAGGACATGACCAAAAAAGGGGTAAGAACCAAAGAAGACTTTCCACCAAGGGTTCTTTTAAGGCTGCAGGCCGACATCTAAAACTGTCCTGAAACTACCTGCTAGAAGTGAGTTGCAGTTAAGCCAGAAGGAACTGTAATGGAACTCTCTATCAACTCAGTTTCCAATCACTGGACTATCTCGGCAACACTCGCCTGAATGAAATACTAGGCAGATTTTGAAGCTGGGCTTTTTTCGTCCATCCATTTCATGTTATTGTTGTGTTTTTTTTTGTTTTCCCCTTTGTTTTTCAGGTTATAGAATCATTGTTGGAACCTCAGATGGACATTATAACTAGAGATGGGCGAATTGATTCTAACGAAGTGGAATTCGTTTAGAATTTCAGGAAAACTTCGGTTCTGAACGAAGTCGAACTTTGGGGTACTTCGGGTGAACGAAGTGTGCTTTTCATTGATAAAATGGCTGCGAGCACATGGCGTTACATGGGGCAAAGAACTCTGGGAGGAAGAAGGGCATAGCCTGCATGACATGTGCAGAGATGAAGCCATTCAGAGACCGGCGGGATTCTGTGACGTCACCGCACTATATAAGTTCGGGCGCGACGCTGGGAGCTCACACTCCTCTCACTGTACTGATCAGGGAATGGTGCTGTGCGGTATAATCTCTTATGGAAGAAACTGATTTTTATACAAACGATTTTTGTGAGGTGTCTCAGCTTGTCTTCAGAGACTGCTTTTTAATGTTCTATTTTGATTTTTTTTTGGGTATTGGATCTGAAATCCAGTGTGTTCCACTGCAGCTGCATATATATTTAAATCCATGGAAATTCCAAGGGGGATCTAATGCCAATTTCCCGTTGTATTCATTTAATAAAAAACAGGTTTTTAACACTACAAATACCCCTTCATTTTTGGCTGCTCAATTCTTTGGCGCAATACTTACATCCAGGGGTTAATTAAGCGTTGTTTTTCAGCTGTGGTGACTCCAAGAACCCGTTTTTTTCAACGCCAAAATATAAAAATTTTTTCCCCACCCAAAATTCAAAAAGAAAAGGTTAATTCAATTTTGTCTCTTGTTGTGTACGTAAAAAACACGGCATTGTAAAGCTAAAAAAGTATAGTTTGTGGTGGCTAAATTTTTTGGCGCAATTTAATCCAAGGGTTAACTAACATTTTTTGCAGTTGCATATAAAAGAAACTTTTTTTTTTCCCCGCCACAGAAGAAATTCTGTAGCATAATTCTATCCGAAGGTTAATTAACCCTTTACTTCAGTAAAAAAACCCAGAGTTTTTAAACGGCTATAAAATAAATTTTTCCCTGGCCTTTTGTGGAGCGCAATTTAATCCAAGGGTTCCAAAGCTTGTTCCCGGGTTCTTTTGGAGTCAAATAAGGGGTATATTTGAAATACAGTATCTTCATCAAACGTGTCTGACATTTTAGAACAAACAGTATGTCAGACAGAGGGGTGGAGGCTCTGCACTGCGGTGGCGTGGCACAAAATTCCTAAAAAGGCCGGTCGCAGCACAGCAAGGGGAAACGTCGCAGGGGGGGTCATGGGTGAGGCCAGAACTGCCCCTTACTAGGGGGCGTGTGTTGTTCAGCAACCCGGGGTTCCTGTTTGGGTTTTGACTAGGAACCTTTCCGGGGGAAAACATCGAAAACCCCCAGCCAAGGGGTGGGGGGGTTTTGGCATGGCGAACAATTTGAGGAGGGCAGAAGAAGATTTGGAGCAAAAAAAGGGGGCCCAAATTTCCCCCCCTGCTTTTGCATAGGGCCCCCAAGTATAGATGTTGAGAAGGTGGGAGGTCATGTTGTGAGGGGTAAACCCTCGGCATCCCAAGACGTGATGGGGACAGCAGTGACGATAAAAAACAAATAGATGATAAAGACCCGCCCGCCTTGGGCGGGGAGAAAGGGGGCTTATCATGTTGGAAACAGGGCGTCCTTGGCGTAGGCCGGGCACCCACAAGGGGTTGGTGGCTGGTCAGCGGGATGCAGCAGTGCAGGTGGGACCCAAGGGGCCCCAAGGCGGAAAAAAACCCGCTTGCAGGCCCAAGAAAGTACGGGGGGGGCTCAGCGAGGAGGGGCGGTAGAAGTATCAGGCGGCGTTGGCGGTAAAATCGCTACTGGGGGTGGGCAGTTCTTTGCTAAGACCCGGGGGAGTGTATGGGTTTTTGTAGAATTGTGGGCAGAAGTGAAGCGTGGGGGAGGGAGCTAAATTTGGCACCCGGCCCTGCGTCAAACTGCGCTCCCATCGGGGGCCGGGAGAAGTGGCTCGATGTGGTGGTCCATCCCGCCGGCGCAGGGCCCGTGGACCATGCCATTTCAAACCAGTCAAGGCCCCCACCTTGTAGAAGGGAGTGTTTTTTTGTGAATATCTCCCGGGCCAGATGCTCCTGCTTTCCTCCGGCGCCACGTCGTTCAAGAGGCGATTGCAAAGAGAAAACAATGGTCCAACATCCTAAGTGCAGCCTAACCCGTCCTTCCAAGTTTTTTGGTACTGCATCCCCCCTTTCCAAATGGTGGACTCTGCGCGTTCGGAAAAATTGGGTTGTGGAAGGAGAGGAGAGTTCCAAAACCTAATTTCTTTTTCCCAAAAAAGGCAGTAAACATTTTTAAATAGTAGAACAGAAAGGGGGGGCCATCCTTTGGGTTATTTGGGTTTTTTCCAAGGGCACGGGCACGGACGTCTGGATGAATTTGGTCGGGCCGTACATTTCCTTTACGGCCCCCTGGGTGGGGAAAGTGCTTCCCTGCCAGGCACACCAAAAACTTGGGCAGGGGGACGCCGCTTTCTCCCCCCGTTTTCAAACGTGGCTCCTGCGCCAATGGCCGCCCCCTCCTCCCCCCCACCCCCCCCATTAGCCTCCCCAAGTATGTCCTCATAAATGTGTAAGGCAAGCAGTGTTTAAAAGTTTACAGGCTTGCCTCGGCGAACGAAGTCAACGGGAGGAACTGTCCCCGGGCATGCAGAAAAAAACGATGTGTGGCTTTTTTCCGGCCAACTGCAAAACGGGAACCTGGTGACGGGAAATGGGAGGGAAAATGGTGTCCGCGTTGCAGAGGAGGGGTGTCCCGGCCCCGCTGGCACACATGTTCAATTGGTTGTGAAAAAGGGTTTCCTGATTTCACAATTTCAAAAAATTTTGAAAATGGCCAGGAAAACTGGCATGCATTATCAAAATTTTACAAGCCCGGAACATCCCCTCGATTGCCCGGGCAAAACGGCCTCCCCACACACTTGATATGCGATGTTTCCAACCTTTGGGAAATTCCACCCTGCAATGTTGGCCCGATGTATGAACAGAGAAAGGCCTTTAAACGTTTTTTTGATGATCCAGGCGGACAGGAGACTCCCTGTGTAATTTGATTCACCCAGGGGCGTCTGGTGAAACCTGCCGTTGTTGAGGCATTGAGGGGGCCGGGTTATATGTCAGAACCGGGGACTGGGGGATTAAGTCATTCCCTGTTATGTCTGGAACAGATGTAAAAAAATTGTTGGGCGGGGGGCTGGAATGTGGCGACTAATCTCGTGGACATGAGTCCATGGGGACTAAAATGGAGGAGGGGGGGAGGACATTGGAGCAGAACATTGTTGGTGAAATGAGGGATTTTTCCCCGGTGCAAGAGAGGGGACAGAGCAGTGGGTAGGTAGAGGAGAGGAGGAAGCGGGGCAAAGACCCCGAAGCCCCGGGCATTTAAACAGTGGAGAGGGAGGCAGGGAGCCCCGGAGTACTTGTGAAGGGCCCCGCAGCATGCTGATTTCCCGGCTAGTGAAGCGAATAGTCAGCACCCGGCAGGGGTGATTTGGCTTCCACCCTTTTGGACCCTCGCTTCCCGGCCCAAAAGGGAGCCTTTTTCCCAAATTGAGAGGGAGGACAAACTTAAATACATGGGAAATCCTCCGTGTCGTTGGCCGCTGCCTTGTGCGATGTCCCTTCTGAAGGTTGCGGGGGGTTTCACGTCACGTATATGCGCGGGCTGGGGGAAGGTGGGGGGGTAGGAAGCTAAGCTCATCAGCAAAACCCTAAGTCGGGAATCATGATGGAGTTCCCTTCCCCCGCCATGGGAGGGTAGTCCCCAGCAGCAGCAGCAGCAGGCCCTGGGAGTCCCAAAACCAACAGGTGGTCCCCATTGGGACAAACTCTCCCCCCCCTTTAGAAGACCCGCTGGACCGGGCACCCAAAACTGGTGTGTGCCGAATTTGCGATTTGAGTGGAGAAGTGTCTCCCGGGGCTAGAGTGTGCATCAGAGCGGGTTTCAGTGCGGGGGGGGGGCATCGTTCCCCCAAGGGAGCTTGTCCCCGGGAAATGTGGAAGACTGACCTTTGTCAGATGAAAAGGGTGGATGGCCCGGGGGTTTTCCCCACACCAAAGCCTTTAAACTCAGTCTGGGTTCAAATACCGCTCAGCCCCTATTTGATGCCCCCACCGCCTGATGCCCCACATTGCTGAAGTTTCCCCCTTGCCCACCTCTTTACCGGGACTGGTTTGCCCCCCACCCCAAACTCGTCTTTGCACCTAGACCCCATGGTGCTGCTATTTCTGGGGCCGGACATCCACACTGTGTCCCGTGCCACTCTTTACCCCATGTGTTGCTCCCGCCGCCGTCACCCCAAAACTCGTCATTGTGCCCCTCTGTGGCCCACTCCTTTTTTTGCACCTCCAAATGTCATTGTGCCACTTCTGCCTCATGGCTGTGGGCGCTGCCCTGACCTCCACACTGTGTCATTGTGCCATGTTGACCTATGCTGTGCGCCGTGCCCCCCACTTTTCATTGTGCCATTGTGGCCTTTCCAGTTTTTTTCACCTCCCGAAGTGATTGTGCCCCTGCCCGACCTCATGCTGTGTACCGTGACCTCCCCACTGGTTATTGTGCCACTCTTGGGTGCTACTGTTTTTTTCCACTCCAAAAAATGTCATTGTGCCCCTCCCTGACCCCATGTGCGCCGCCGTGCCCCCACTCTCGTATTTTGCCCCTCTGTGGTCCCCTTTTTGCCACCCCCAAAAGCATTGTGCCCCTCTTGCCCCAAAGCTGCTGTGCTGTGCCCCCCCTCTCTGTCATTGTGCATCTAAGGCCTACCCTGTTTTGCACCTCCAGAATGTCATTGTGCCACGTTGACCTATGTTGGGGTGGGTGCGCCGTGACCCCCCCACTTTTCTTTTGCCCCTGTTGCCTCATGCTGTGCTGCGTGCCCTCGCTCTCAGTCATTGTGCCCCCTTGTGGCCTCCCCCGTTTTGCCACCTCCCGAAAGTCATTGTGCCACTGTCTGCCTCATGGGGCTGTGGCTGCCGAGTCACCCCACACTTGTCACTAAAAGTTGCCACTGAGCTCTCAGCTTTTTTTTTTCCACTTTCGCTGGCATGACTTTATAGGCTCATTCGCTTTGGGTTTTTTTGGTCTTTTGCCCCCTTTTAAGTGCCCCGGGAATTTTATAGTGAAACGATTTAAGGCGGGGGCAGTCATTGCGTTCATACTAAAACAAACATTGTATGAAAACCAAACCCAAATCCCTTTATATTAAGCATGGCACAAGTTTTACAGACCTGCAGGCTTGTGGCCGGAAATACGTTTTTTTTTAACGCGATTTGTGCCCCAAGTAATTGGATCGAAATAATTTTGTCGGAAATTCGGCGAAGTGACCGAAACGAATTTTTTGAAAAATTCGCCCATCTCTAATTATAAACAATATAAGGAAATATGTGAAATTATGGTTTCGAGGGGAGTGTGCGCCAACTATGGTTCCCTTGTCACCCCTTTTATTACATGAGTATTCATGCTATGTTTATTGTATAATATTTTGTGTTTGCTGCTACCCTGTGGCAATTGTTTACAATTGTTTTTATGATTATGTTGGAAATGTAACTTCCATAATGCTTTGCTTCTTGTTCCTCCTTCTCTTCTGTGAAGTAACATCCTGTCTTGCTTCACTGTAATCGTGACTCCAGCTTCTTCAGACATGACTAGAGCGGAGAGGAGAATTAATTTTGACCGCATATATTGTAATTAGTGATTAATGGAGAAAAGTTGAAATCGCGCCGATATTCACATTTATCAAGGTCTCGATTCGATTTGCTCTTTTCCCTTAAAATCTTATCAACAATCGTGATCGCGAACTCAGATCGTGCCATTTTCGCAGCTTCTTGTATTTTTGGCAGCCAGCCAATCAGTTCAGATCACAGAGAGCGGTTAAGAACGTCACCAGTAGGGGGTGTAGGGATCTCATTGGCTGCAAAAATCACGTTACTCTGTTTTATCTATGTCACTGTACTTTCTGTTGGATGCCATTACCTTCCAGGCTGTGAACTGACCGCATCTCTCTCTTTCTGCACCGCTTTTTTAAAAGCAGGCAGACACAAAATGCCAGTGTTTTTATAAAGGAAAAGCTACTAGGTAGATTAGTGTCAGCTTTGGGGTGATAAAAAATAACTCTGGTTGACACAAAACACCAGTGCTACTTCTGGAGAGACATCAGCCAGACACGTTCCTTGCTAACATGGTAAAAAGAAACCAAATGATTTTGAAATTTCATCTACAGTTGAAACCAGTTTCAGTACATCGTATTGAACCAGTTTACATACACCGTATAAAAAGACACATATGCATGCTTTCTCGCTATCTGACATGAAATCAGAATAAACCTTACCTGTTTTAGGCCATTTGGGATTACCAAATTTATTTATATATGCCAAATGCCAGAAAAATGAGTTAGAGAGAATTTTTAAGGCATTTTTATTACTTTCTGCAAAGTCAAAAGTATATATGCACTGGGATTACTATAACTTTAAATAATGGGGGACAGTCCATACGATGATGTCATGTCGTTAGAAGCTTCTGTTAGTTTTATTGGCAACATCTGAGTTAATTAGAGACACGCCTTTGAATGTATTTTTTAATTACTCAGTTAGCCTGAAAAAGGTATTGCCTGATTTCTTCACTCTTCTACTACTTTCTATGGCTAACACAGTACAACATTATACTACTTAATTCACACCAGAAACACTTTTCTTTTGTATGTAACATCATGGGAAAGTCTAAAGAAATCAGCCAAGATATCAGGAAGAGAATTGTGGGCTTGCACCTGTCTGGATCATCCGGGGGTGCAATTTCCATAAACCTGAAGATGCCTCATTCATCTGTACAAACAATTATACACTGGTCCAAACAAGATGGGAATGTCCAGCCATCATACTGCACAGGAAGGAGACAGGTTCTGTGTCTCAGAGATGAACGTGTTTTGGTCCAACATGTGCATATCAACCCAAGAAAAAAAGAAAAAGACCTCTTGAAGATGTTGGCAGAAGCTGGTAAGATTGTGTCATTATCCACAGTGAAACAAGTATTGTATCAACATGGGCTGAAAGGCCACTCTGCTATGAAAAAGCCATTACTCCAAAAGAAACATATAAAAACCAGATTAATGTTTGAAAATGTACACAGGAACAAAAACTTCCATTTTTGAAGACATGTCCTGTGGTCTGACAAAACTAAAATTTAACTGTTTGGCCATAGTGACCATCATTATGTCTGGAGAAAAAAGGGAGAAACTTGGAAACCTAAGGACGCTATCCCAACTGTGAAACACAGGGGTGGAAGCATCATTTTGTGGGGTTGTTTTGCTGCAGAAGGGACTGGTGCACTTCACAAAATAGATGGCATCATGAGGAGAGAAGATTAGGTGGCAATACCGCAGCAACATCTCAAGACATCAGCCAGGAAGTCAAAGCTTGGGCGGAAATGGTTCTTCCAAATGGACAATGACCCGAAGCATACTACCAAACTGGTTACAAAGTGATCCTATAAAGCCCTGCCTATACAGTGGGGCTACTGCCCCGTATAGAGTGGCCCCAAAATAGATGGCTCTTCCTATTAAGCCCTTGCGCTGTATGAATGCAATAAATCCCAATGCGTTTCCTCTTATGTGTATAAACGGTTCATGAGGGGAATAAAATGCAAAAAGTAAACAGATAAGATAATAATAGTGTGCATAAAAGCATCAGTGGTATATCAAGGTAGCCACGTGTTGAAAAATGAACTCAATGGTAGGTTTCAGAAACCAAGATGGTCAAAAAGGAAAAATCTCGATGGATTATGGTGCTGGCTCGTCTTCTTTGGGAACATTATCATCGGTAGCTCCGAGTGGCACCCTACCTCCCTTTGCGTCTTTTTTAGAACAGAGGGAAGTACCTTACCACTTCAGGAATGGAACTTACAACAGGTCAAGGACAAATAATTAATTTGTCATCATGATTATTGACAAAAGGACTTAGTTTTGTACTTACCACAAATTTTGAGACTTTTCACTGGTTCAAGGACCTGCATCTCTTTATTAGGAAAATAAAATGGAAATATTTTTTCTACAAAATGGATCAGGATAAGTGTAGAGAATTAGGTAGAGTGAACATAGTGAAGGTAACAGAGTGAGTTTAAAAATAGGAGGATTGGTGAGTGGCTACAAATAGATTGTAGCAAAACTGTTTTCTATTGCAGCTTGTTCTTGACACATTCTAAAGGGCACTTTTCCCCTTCTATTGTAATCACCTGTGGTGTTCTGACAGGACCCGTGGAACAGGTTTTGTGTTCTGACAGGACCTTTTGATGCACCTGACTGTGGGAGGGGTCAGATTGTGTCAGCAGGTGTAAATTTCAGCAAACTCCTCTAAAGGAGCTTGGCTTATTGGAGCTTGGCTTTACAGAGTGAAGGTAACAGTGTGAGTTAAAAAACCAGAGTGAAAAACTAGTAAGTAAACAAACTTTATTACTTTAATCTAATTAACCTTTCTTTTTAAATCTTCATTGCTGTTGCATCGGGATAATGGATAGCATCACTAGCAATTTTCAGCAGTGCACTACTGGAGCAAGAGGTCCAGGGTGGATACCTCTGTGGCAGATGTGAGCATGTTGCTACTCTGGTAGCTGGCATTTTAGATCTACAGGAGCAAAATGCAACACTGAGGGTGATTGACAATGAAGAGAGGAGTTTGCTTCTCACTGAGCAAGCAGTTAGTAGTCTAAATGATGAGGGTGGAGTATTGGATCAGCAGGAGGCGCCGTGTAGCTGGGTTAATGTAATTAGGGGGAGTTCTAGAGGTACCAGAAAAAGGACGGCCACTTCTCCTTCTGAGATTCCTAGCAAAATCTCCAAGTTGGGTGATAATGCGGGGAATCAGTCTCAGAAATGGCAGCCCTAGTGGACATTGCTCTTCCTTGCAGCCAGAAGAGCAGCCCACCTAGTAGTCGGGGGGATGGGAATGCAGGTAGGATTAGACAGTTAGTAGTTGTAGGGGATTCTATAATCAGGAAGATGGATAGAATAATTTGTCGCCAGGACCGCATCAACTGAATGGTTTGCTGTCTCCTTGGTGCCAGGGTTCGGCATGTGGTGGACCGGGTGGATAGATTACTGGGAGGGGCTGGCG
Source organism: Phyllomedusa bahiana (assembly GCA_025379985.1). Taxonomy (NCBI): domain Eukaryota; kingdom Metazoa; phylum Chordata; class Amphibia; order Anura; family Hylidae; genus Phyllomedusa; species Phyllomedusa bahiana. Next base: position 9,430 of record JAODAL010041772.1, on the reverse strand, counting down.
ATGACCCAGCTGTTATGGTCCATGTTGGAACCAATGACAGAATACATGGTAGGTGGAGGATCCTAAAGAATCATTTTAAAGAACTAGGCTCAAAGCCTTAAGGGGGCGACCCCTCCAAGGTTGTGTTTCGGAATTCCCTGTGTCATGCACTACAGGAAAGAGGGGGCCCAGGGAGTTAAAGCTGGCTGGTCTTGGTTTTAGAACAGAATTCTGGGTTTTCATGAGCCTGGACGATTTTTCTTTGGAGTGAAATTGTTTTCTAAAAATAAATTGACCTAATGGAAGGGGGTCTCTGGGGTGGGAGAGAATTTTGAAGGGGTGTGGGGTATTTAAACTAGCGATGGGGGGGAGAAAAATATGAAAATGAAGGGTAGAATGTTAGGAGGTGGTCAGATTTTATCGGCGGTGGAAAAGTAAAGGGGGGAGGTGGATGTAGTGGATAAAGGACCTGTGTTGCAAACCAGCTTGAAGTATGGTCCCCACATTTTTATGTAATTCATGCCATTACTTGTGTAAAAAATAATCACATCTGAAATGTATAATATGGGGGATGTTTAATTCCATGCCTTCTAAAAACTAGTAAATTTAAATCCATGCTGTTACTGAACGGGTAATGTATGAACAATCCCGTCAAAGAAGGTTGCTAAAACCCCGTACCTTTGACGGAAAGGTAAAACGGGAAAGGGGAACTTAAAATGGCTATTCAAAATTTTCCAGAAGTTAGAAACCCAAAAAATGGGGAGCTTGGGTGCTTTTTAAGAGGGCGATTGATGTGGTTGTGTTGCTGAACTGGTGGACTCCTCCCTATTGGGCTGAAACCCTTCAAGGTTGTATCTTTTGGGAAAGGACGGGGGGAGGGGGTGTGTCTGTTTTAAAGGGGAAAATGAGGCAATGTGAAAGGAAATAGGGGCGAAGTTGCTAAGAGTGGAGCATTGTGGGGGAAGTAAAAGGGGGGGGTTAATCAGAAAATATTTTTTTTGGTGTAATCATGCCCCCGAACATCCTGAGGGATAAAAAGAACGGTGAAAATCAGGTGGGCAGCAAGGAGGGTACAGGGGTTAATAAGGGTGACTTTAAAAAACCCAGCATTGCTGGGGTCACAGTTCTGCATCAATAAAAAGGGAAGAGTTCCTCAAACTTTAGAGGATAATTTAGGGGCATTTGTGGATTTTATCCCACTAGAAGTGAGCTTGTTTGGGTTGTAATTTCTAACAAAGCAGAATTGTTGGAAAACGGTCCTGTTTCTGAAATTAGGTAACATGCCACAAATAATTCATTTTTGTAAAAAATGGAAAAAAAAAACGAGTGGGAGGGAAATCTTTTTTAAATTTTAAAAAGGCCAAATTTGCCTTTTGAGGGAGCAAAAACAGGAAAAGTCGGGGGGCAAGTATTGAAATAGTGATTAGAGCCAAATGGAAAAATTTAAATATACTTGGGGGGAAAGTTAGAAAATTAAGTTTCTAAAGGTAACAAGTTAGGCGTTTTTTAAAACTAAATCCAAAAACGGGGGTTTACCTTTGTTTGGAAGGATAAAAAAAAGGGCATTTAAAAAATTATAAAGTCAAGGGGTCGCATTAGCCCTTTTCAAATTAAAAAAGGGTTTTTAAAAAATCTGAAAAAAATGTAAAAGCATAAAATTTAAAATGAAAGAGGTGGCCAAGGACAGCAAGACAATCCCAAGAAATTTTAAAATATAAATGCAAAAGCCGAAGTTGAGCTGAAGGACCTTAAAACGGTAAAGGGGAGTGGGCATGGGACCCGGAGAAAGCAGAGGGTACAAATAGTTTTTTTCGCAAAAAAAAATATAATGTGAGGTGTAATTGATGGGGGCGGACCGTGCTTCCTTTTCTAGCCAAGGGGCTAAAAAAAAAATTTTGGGCCAATTACTCACACACCCTGGTTATTCCTTAAGGAATGTAATTTCCCAAATTAGGGTCTTTTTAGGGGTGTTCAGAAACTTGTAATGATGCATAAAGAAAATCCTAATGAAAGAGACTACAAAATGAAGTAGGTGTTCCTCCTATTCTGAGGCTTGTGTTGGATTAAATAACACACTAGGGCCAGATTTGTCATAATTCTAAAAACAGCAGAAAAGGGGAATAATATTGGTTGCAATTCCTGGTAAAAATGTATATGTTCCCGTAAATAAGGGGTTTAAATTAAAAATTCTGCAAAAAAAAAAAAGTGAAAATTTTTAAAATTTCATCTCCCCGTTTTTTTTTAATGGAACATGAGGGTTAAAAAAATTCTAAAAGTTTTTTTTAAAAAAATTTAAAAGTGCAGTATTTTGACGGTATTTTAGGGTGTCTTAAAAATAAGGCTTTTAGGTCTCTTCAAAATGGACTGGCCCCAAAAAAAAAATTTTGGGGGAAAAATTTTCAATTTTTTTGGGAAAAAAATGAAAAAATTTTCCAAATTGTAAGCCCCTTTTTGTCAAAACAAATAAAAATAAATGCAAAAATTATCCAAACTAAAATATCTATGGTAGAGTCGTTATAAACTATTTTGTGTGAATACCCATTGTCTTCATGAGAAATATATCGGGCGACAAGTCGAAAAGGGGACCGCAGGGAAATGTATATGTCCCTCAATTAAAGAACCGTAAAAATCTGGGTCGATAACCTTTACATAGTAAATTGAGGGCCCCCATCTAGGAAATTGCATAATTTGGGCGCATATATATATTGCTTGCTATTTGATGTGCCATTTTGGGCACATTCAAATGTTCGTGCCTGGCATATAATGGCCTAGTTTTTGGTTGTACTACAGTTCATTTATACGATAATGGGGTTTTAAATTTTTTTTGGCAAAAAAATACAAAAAAATTACGCAGCCCAATGGGACTATCGCCTTTCAATTTTAAAAATGTAAATTTTTCCACATTTCAACACATTTTGATCTTTTCACAAATAAAAAATATTTATGGACCAAAATGTATTACTGCTTAAAGCAAAATGTACAGAAAATACTCTTTAAATAAAATAGATAGGTAAAACCTTTAAAAAAGTTATTCCACATAAAGCGACACATGTCAGTTTGTAAAAGGGGTCTGACAACAGGTAAAATGGAAGCTTGTAAGGGTTAATTTGAACCAATTTAAAGGGTTTTTATAGTTTTTTCATGTTTTAATACTTTTGAACTTTTGAAGTAAACCATTTTATACTTGTAAATCTTGCCCCTGATTAAAAGACAAAGGGGCAAAGTATGAATCTCGCCACGTCGGACGCATGTTTCCGCCAGTTTTTCCGGCAAAATTTGCGCCTATTTTTTCGTGCCGAGGTCCCTCATAATACCATGAAAGTCCGCCGCGCCTGTCAGTGTGGGGGGCGCTTTGCGGGACTGCCCCTAAGATTCGCCGCCCAGGTGTGGATCATACATGCGTTAAAGTCGCCGCCCCTCGCCAGGGGTGAGGCGCAGTTGCGGGCTGCGCCTTTTTTCGCCCCCCCAGAGGTGCGCTCATACATTTTGGGGAAAAGCCCGCCGCGTCTCCCCATGTGTGGGCGCAGTGGGGGACTTAGGCCAGGCGGGACTGCACCAAACATGTATTCCTATTCGAGACAGGCTGGAAAAAATAGCGAGAAATATTAAAGATGTCCGGCGGCATGAAGTAGAAAAAAAAAAATCCCCTTTTTAAAAAAGGCGTAAAACATTCTCTAAAAAGAGCTAAAAACCAACAAAAAAAATACATAAATAAAAAAAATTTCCAAAAAATCTAGGGGCGCAACATCGGGAAATTTTTGGATTTTAAAAAAATTCCCCGGGGAAATACAGTAATTCAAATTCTGTAATCTCTTCTCAGGTCGGCAGAAACCCAACCAATCAGAAAGGGCACAGTGACCCTTTAAAAACCTATGGAGAAGTATTGACCAATCAAAATCAAAGGGAGACAGTTCAAAAAAAGTAAAAAGCAGAAAAGAGCTGTTTGGGTAAGCTAGGGGGGGGTTTGGGCAATCCTGGCCAATCAAAATAGGAACGACAAGCCCCATTAAAAATTTGGGAAAAATTGCCCAATCAAAAAAAAAGGCGGACATTAAAAAACAGTAAAAAATGCAGAAAAGGCTGATTGGCTGGCTAGCGGGGGCTTGGCTACCCCCCAATCAGAGCGCGAGCTACTTGTCCCATTGTGTCTATGGGGGAATCGGGGAATTAAAAAACTCAGCTCTCACGCCGTGCGGCATGGGTATGATTAAAAAAACATTTTATTAGGTTAAAACATTATCTGAAAAAGAGCTGAAACCTTCTTAAACTTAAATCAATCAAATCCCTAACAACGCGAGTCGCCGGCCCAGCCACATCAAAATTTGGGGGATATAGAGAATTGCCGGGAAAAATAAAGTAATTCAAATTGTTAAACTGTTTCATTGGTGGGCAGAAACCAAACCAATTAAATAGGACGACAGGAACCTTTAAAAACCAGGAAAAGTAGGGCCAATCAAAAAAAAAGGGCAGACAGTTAAAAAATAAAGTAAAAAGGCAAAAAAAGAGCTATGGTTGACCCAGGCTCAGTTATGAACCCCAATCAGATGTATGTTTTCTTTTGAAGGGAAAAAGAAGGGCGCGATAAAGGGCGCAATAAAGTTTTTTAGTCTAGGGGAAATATTTTATACTGTATTGGTTGGTGAAAAAGGGGCCGTCCTCTTAGCCAACACGGCAGCACCTTCTTTTGATTTCTTTTTGGGTAAAAAAATGCAACGAGCTCTGTTGTGTTGGCTAAGTTAAAAGGGGGCCGGTTTATTTGGCCCAAAGGGAAAAGAGCGAGCGACGTCCTAGGGTTTTCTAAGCAATTTTAATAAAAACGTATTCCCGAAAAAAAATGAAAAGACCCCCTGAAGTTGTCCGATTTATAAAAAAAATATAATAATAGGGGGGTAAAAAAAAAAAAAAAATAATTCAATAAATTCATTTTATTTCTTATTTTCGTTACCAATGATAAAATGATGGGTGAAACTGAAAAATCATGGAAAGCGCCAAGGGAAAAAAACGCTGAGGGCTAAAAACCCTCCCATACGTCAAAAAACACAGTTAGGTTCGGGACCCCGGCACAAATGCAGCACAGTAAGGGGGACTCACAGAGGTTCACTCATGGGGCCAATTTTAAAACCCGTCACAAAATATGACAGAACCTGTTCTGTTAAACGTGTACATGTAAGGCCCCGCCGAATGAGGGACAGGGGTTCGGCAGTAATTTTGCGTTAAAGTCTCTGTCATTTTGCCCTTCCTTTCATCCTCACTGTCCCCCTTTAAACGGTCAATAATAATCAGTATTTCTAAAAGGCCAAAAAAAAACAGGGTGATCCCAAAAAGGATGACCTTTAAAAGGGATATTTTCATGTCTTCTGTGTTCTGTATCCCCAAACCCGCTTTTGGCAACAAACCGATCTCCCCTTCCTTCTAATGAAAAGAAGGGGAAAATAAACTAGCGGCAACTTTCATAAGTGGTGAAGGTGGAAACGCATTAGGAAGCCACAGGGTTTCCCGTGAACACGGTCACGGCAGCACATGAGTGGCCAGAATGGGACAATTACAAATTTGGAGGTGGAAGCAAAATCAGGAGCCCACAAAGTGGCCAAATTCACAGGGGGAGATGACATCAAACAACAGACAATGAGGGTTTACAGGGGACAATGACATTCTAAGGGGGCAAAAAAAAGGGGTAGGGCCCCAGAGTGGCACAATGACAGAGTGTAAGGTCACGGGAGAGCCCCAGCAAAAGCATGGGTCACAGGGCACAAAGACAGAGTGTGGAGGGGAAGGCACAGCCACAGCAGAGCAGAGGTAGAAGGCACAAAGACAGAGTTGGAGGGCACAGATCAGCACAGCAGAGTCAACAGTGGCACAATGACATTTGGAGGGGGAAAAACAGGATTGGCCCCCAAGTGGGGACAAAACAAGTTGGGGGTCCCAGGAGCCACACGCAGCATGAGGGGGGGATGGCCAATAAAAAAGTGTGGGGGGGAGGCAAACAAAAGCACACAGCATGAGGTCAACAGTGGGGACAATGAATTTTTGGGGTGGGAAAAACGGGTAGGCCCCAGAGTCCCAAAGACAAGTTGGGGTCACAGCGGGGCCACGCAGCAGGAGGTCAACAGTGGGCCCCAAAGACAGAGTGTGGAGGGGATAGCACCACAACAGCAGCAGAGGTCAAGGTGGGACAATGACAGAGTGTGGAGGCATGGATCAAAGCAGCGCATCATGAGGTCAGCATGGGACAAAACAGAGTGTGGAGGGGACTGCAGGAGCCACAAAGCAGCATGAGGCAGACAGTGGACAAAAGACTTTTTGGGGGGCAAAAACGGGTGGTCACAGGGACAATTTACGAATGGAAGGTCACGGCAGGAGCAAAGCAGCAGCAGAGGTCAGCATGGGGACAATGACAGAGTGGGAGGGCACGGCGGGGCCACAGCATTTGCATGAGGTCAGACAGTGCACAATAAAAATTCTGGAATGGCAAAAAACAGGAATGGCCCAAAAGTGGAAAAAGACAGGTGTGGGTTCATCGCAGGGGCAACAAAGCAGCATAGGTCAGAGTGGCACAAAAAATTGGAGGGCACACAAACAGCGTAGCAGAGTTCAGCAGTGGCACAAATGACAAGTTTTTTTGGTCACGGCAGCAGCCACGCACGCATGAGGAAAAGAAGTGACAATGAAAAACTTGGGTTTGGGAAAAAAGGGTAGGCCCCCAGAGTGGCCAAGACAAGAGTGAAGGGGACGACGGAAACGCATAGGTCAAGGTGGCACAATGACACGGTGTGGAGGTACCACAGCACAACAACAGCAAGCACAGCAGAGGTCAGAGAGTGACAATGACAAGTGTGGAGGGGTGTGGCAAAACCAGTCCCGGTAAAGATATGGTAGGCATAGGAGAAAAAATGGCAGATGTGTGCATCAGAGGGGCACATCAGAATAGTGGTTGAGGGAGGTAGTTTAACCCCAACTCATTTTTTCAAAGTTTTGGGGGAGGCTGAGTAATCTGATGCCCAAGGCATTGGGGGTGTGGAAAATCCTTGCCGATCCAGCCTGATTACTTTACAAAGGTCATCGTTCCACTTTCCCATGGCAAGCGGGGGTTTTCCCTTGGGGGAACATGGCGCCCAAACCGCACGAACACCCCTCTGATGCCACAACTGGCCGGGGAGGAACACTTTCCCCTGCAAATCGGCAATTGCGGCCCACATCCATTTGGCTGCCCAGTAGTCCACGGGTCTTCTAACTGGGTGGAGAGTGCTGTCCAAGTAGGCCACGACTTGTTTTTCCCGGGCTGTTTTCCCGATCGCTGCGCTGGCGAGTTTTCCCTCCTCCTAGGGGGGTAAGGGAAACGCTCACAGCGACTCCGACTTATTGCTGCGATGGAGCTGGGACTGCTCCTACCCCCCCACCCCCACCACCCTTCCACGCAGCTTGGCAGTGGTACTGAGCGCTGAAAACCCCCCGGTTAGACCTGTCGAGGAGGGACGAGCCCACATAGGCACGGCCAAAATGAAACCCCAGGATTTCTCTATAGTATTTTAGTTTGTCCCCCCCTCACAGCTGTAAAAAGAAATTTTGACCCGGTTACGAGGGCCAAAGGGTGGAGAGCCAGAATCAAACCCCCTCTTTATGTGATTATTTTGGGTTCCTAGCCAAGCAAAAACACATGCTGCGGGCCATGGCGCAAGTACTCTGAGGGATCCCTGCCTCCTTCTCCACTGTATACTACCCCGGTGCTTGTGGTCTTTGCCCGTCTTCCCCTCTCCATCTACCTCTCCCATGCTCCTGCTCCTCCACTCCTGTCACCTGGGTAGAAAAACCACTCATTTCACGAGACAATGCTTGTGCTCCAATGTCCTACTCCTTCTCCTCCTCAAGTTCAGTCCCCACCGGACTCATGTGGCTGCGAGATGTAGTCACCACTAGTGTTGAGCGATTGCGTTGGCCATCGACATCGGTCGATGGTCGATAGTCGACCATCATCGACAAGATAGTCGAATAGTGAGCAGTCGATTATGACGATGACCATTAAAGTCTATGGGGAAGAGCAACAACACCTTCATTCTTACACCCAAACAGGGCTGGAGAAGCTGGAATTAAACATCCACAACAGTCAATGGATTCGTGCTACATCTTAGGCAACACACTTAGGTTATAAATGCCACAGAAAAAAAAACACACAACATTCACTATCCCTGTCTTGTACCACAGCTTGACCCTTAAACTGCATTACCCACAAATTAAAAAGTGCAGAGGCAGTATGATTTGAACCATCATCTTACTTGAACTGGACATTGAATATCCCTGTCCTGGAACCCAGATGAGCCCCAAAACCCGCATGACCCCAATTTAAAAGTGCCGGAAAAAGGGAGTCTTTCAAACCACCATTTTAGTTGAACTGGACATTGACTATACATGTCTTGGGCCACAGCATGACCCCAAACCTGCATGACCCCCAGATTAAAAAGTGCAGGAAAAAGGAGTCTTTCAACCACCATTTTAGTTGAACTGGACATTGACTATGCCTGTCCTGGGCCACAGCATGAGCCCCAAACCTGCATGACGCCAGATTAAAAAGTGCCGGAAAAAGGAGTTTTTCAAACCCCCATTTTAGTTGAACTGGACATTGATATATCTGTCCTGTACCGCAGAATGACCATTAAACCCGTCTGACCCCCAGATTCAAAGTGCGGGAAAAGGAGTCTTTCAACCACCATTTTAGTTTACTGGGCATTGACTATACCTGTCCTGGGCCACAGCATTAGTCCCAAACCTGCATGACCCCAGATTAAAAGTGCGGGAAAAGGAGTCTTTCAACCACCATTTAGTTTCACTGGACATTGACTATACCCGTCCTGGGCCCCAGCATGAGCCCCAAACCTGCTGACCCCCACATTTAAAAGTGCCGGAAAAAGGAGTCTTTCAAACCCCCATTTTAGTTTCACTGGACATTGACTATACCTGTCTGGGCCACAGCATGAGCCCCAAACCTGCATGACCCCACATTTTAAAAAAGGCCGGAAAAAGGAGTCTTTCAACCACCATTTTGTTTCCCCTGGACATTGACTATATCTGTCCTTTACAACAGAATGACCATTAACCCGTCTGACCCACAGATTAAAAAGTGCTGGAAAAAAAAGTCTTTCAACTACCATTTTAGTTTCACTTTGGGCATTGGACTATATCTTCCTGGGCCACAGCATGAGCCCCCAAACCTGCATGACCCCCACATTTAAAAAGTGCCGGAAAAAGGAGTCTTTCAACTACATTTTAGTTTCACTGGACATATACTGGGCCTGTCCTGGGTAGCGCTTGCCCCTCCATATGAGTGCGGACCAATGAGCTTCACTTGGAAATAATGGTGGTTAACGCTCCTGTTCCACCCAGGTGCCTTTTTCTTGGCATTCTTTTTCTTTTTTATCAACGTGCTGGAGGAAAGTTCCTTGTACTTTTTTTCTTGTCC
>JAODAL010041771.1:0-35536 GCA_025379985.1 Phyllomedusa bahiana | reverse complement strand
AAAAAACCCCTGCGATTTCTTCTCTCTCACATACAGACTGCTGCTGTAGCCCTCTCCTCTCTCACATATATACTGCTGCTGTAGCCTCCTCCTCTCTCACATGTAGACTGCTGCTATAGCCCCCACATCACTCACATATAAACTGCTGCTGTAGTCCCCTCCTCTCTCACATATAGACTGCTGCTGTAGCCCCCTCCTCTCTCACATATAGACTGCTGCTGTAGCCCTCTCCTCTCTCACATATAGACTGCTGCTGTAGCCCTCTCCTCTCTCACATATAGACTGCTGCTGTAGCCTCCTCCTCTCTCACATATAGACTGCTGCAGTAGCACCCCTATTCTTTCACACATAGACCACTGCGGTAGCCCCATCCTCTGTCACTTATAAACTGATCTGGGCCCCCTACTCTCTAGTGTTTAATAAATAATAAATGCCAAAATAATTCTTAGAAAGAATAAATGTAATTGATATGTATCATACGACGATGCCATAGGGATTAAAGCTCCGCCCCTGTAGAGGATAAGCCACACCCACCCTACAGATCACATCACTCAGTTATACTGTTTTTATTAATAAAATGTATTTAAGAAAGTAAATATCTTCTATATACAGCGCCTGCCCCTCGCCTGCCCGGGGGTGCCGGAGAGTGGACGGGGGACAGACGAGAGCGGCGGTCATGAAACACGAGGAGCCGTGGAGAGTGCCAGGTCTGTCCCCTCATGTGCTGTCACAGGAACACAAGAGACTCGCTAACCGCCCTGTTTTAGGTCTAGTCCACATTCGCGAGTGGTCAGCACAGGGTTATAAATATAGGGTACATAAACCACATACGTGCACCCTGAGGGACAGTGAGATGATAGAACAGTGACTGGTGCAATGACCCCTGGGTGGTCATTGGTGGCTGCCCGTCCTCCTACTATTATACCATAATACAAGGAATAGAAATCTTCATTTTGTGTCCAGGGCCATGGAGATCAGTCAGCACCTTCTGTATGAGCCATGGAACTAACAAAAGCTCCATCACATTGGCTGTTCACCCAACATTGAAGCAGCTCCATCATATCATATCACCCAACAAGGGATTGGAGTAGCTCTATTACATTAGTAGCTCCATGGTCTTCTCTTCATGTTCACCCTAATTTGATTCAGCTCCATCAGATAATATCATCCATCTTTGGAGCAGCTTCATCACATCACCCAACAATGGATTGGAGTAGCTCCATTACATCGGTTGTTTACCCAACACTGGAGCTACTCCACCATATTGGCTGTTTACCTAACATTTGGGCAGGTCCATCACATTGGCTGTTTACCTAACGTTGGGCAGGTCCACCATATTGACTGTTTACCCAACATTGGGGCAAGTCCACCATATTCGCTGTTCACCCAACTTTGGGGCAAGTCCACCATATTGGCTGCTCACCCAACATTGGGGCAGGCCGACCATATTGGCTGTTCACCCAACATTGGGGCAGGTCGTTCATCCAACACCGGGACAGTTCTGCCATGTCCATTATTGGTGGCATCTCAGTGACTTCTCTGAGTTCACACGATGGACATAGAGTCTCTGGTTGATCATACAACGTTCTTGGTCTACTCTCATCGTCACTCATGAGACCCTGAAGACCCCTCTCGGAACACGTCATCTTCATCATCTGAGACATCGAAGACCCCAACCAGGTGATGCATGACATCTGAGGCTAGAGGAGAATCTGAGGACACAAGACAAGCACCATCATCACTGTGCCTACACAAACGCCCATTGAATCATAAATCTTTGGACATTTCTTACAACGATCACCCTCCACAACCAAGTATGGACAGATATCCTTTACTGTGGACGGCAAGAGTCTCACCTGGTGAAATGACGCGGAGCCTTGCGGAGCTGGACACCTCTCCAAACATGTTCCAGGCCTTGCAGGTGTATAAGCCGGAGTCCCTCCGCTTCACCTGATGGATCTGCAACCAACCGGTCACCTGACTTCGCTGAGGTCCTCCACGAGACTAGAAGAAAGATGCCAGAGTGAGGCCACTGGTCAAGCAGAACAGTATAGGGCTGGGGGTATACAGTATATACAGTAAGGTTTATACCTCAGACATGATAGATTGGAGGGGTGTACATACTTTATATTCTGAGGTTCTCCAAGACTGGAAGAAAGATGGCCTCAAGAGTGAAGCCACCGGCCATACAAAGCTGTAGAGGGCTTGGTGTATATGGTATATATAGTGAGGTTTATACTTCATACATGGATAGGAGGGGTGTACATACTTTACACGGGGCTGTGGAATATATCGTTTATACAGTAAGGTCTATCCCTTACATATGATGGTCAGGAGGGGAGCACATATTTAACATGGGGTTGTGGGGTACATATACATACAGTCTGTACAGTCAGGTCTATACATCATATATGATGGTTAGGAGGGGTGTACATACTTTACACGGGGCTGTGGAATATATTGTTTATACAGTAAGGTCTATCCCTTACATATGATGGTCAGGAGGGGAGCACATATTTAACATGGGGTTGTGGGTTACATATACAGTATGTGCAGTGAGGTCTATACCTCATATATGATGGTTCGGAGGGGTGTACATACTTTACATAGGGCTGTGGTGTATACAGTCTGTACAGTTAGGTCTATATATCATATATATCATATATGATGGTTAGGAGGGGTGTACATAATTTACATCCTATGAAGCCCATAGGGCTGTGGTGTATACAGTATATATAGTGAGGTCTATGGCTATGAGGGGGGTGCACATACTTTTTGAGGTGAGGGTCTCTAGATACAACACAGGAGTAGAGGTCCTGGATCATGCTCTACCTGTACGATGACGTGGCCGTGCTCCCCCGGCAGCACTTTCTCCATCCAGTCCTTCCTCCATTCGATCTCCGCTGTCGGTTGCGCAGAAACCTCGCAGCCCAGAATGACGCTCTGACCAATCACGGCCACCGTGTCCCGAGGAGAACTGAGCAGAACCGGAGCTGTGGAGACAAGGCCCCATATAAAGCTCTGCCCTCTATATACAGAGACGGCCAGACCAAAAGGACAGGACCCTCCCCAGACATGAGGCAGGTGGTGTGCGATTGAGTCAACACAAGTCCCATAAGCAGAAGGCCACGATAGGAACAAGCTGCAGTTGCCCGGGCCGTTCTATTGCTGGAGCAGATAAAGAGCTGGGTGGGATGGCTGCTCCCATGTATCCGGCCAGGTTTTTAAACTGCACCATATTAAGCTGAGGAGAACCGAGTGAGCCTGACCTGTGCCCTGGCAATCACCGCTGACAGGTGTATATACTAAAACGGGGCGGGAGGAGGTTGTGCAATTACCTAATGATGGTATATACAAGGACACAGACACCAGGACACCGACCTCCCCTCCTCCTAATACACAGACACCAGGACACCGACCTCCCCTCCTCCTAATACACAGGACACCGACCTCCCCTCCTCCTAATACACAGACACCAGGACACCGACCTCCCCTCCTCCTAATACACAGGACACCGACCTCCCCTCCTCCTAATACACAGGACACCGACCTCCCCTCCTCCTAATACACAGACACCAGGACAACGACCTCCCCTCCTCCTAATACACAGGACGCCGACCTCCCCTCCTCCTAATACACAGGACGCCGACCTCCCCTCCTCCTAATACACAGGACACTTACCTCCCTCCTCCTAATACACCAGACATCCGACCTCATGCCTCCTCCTAATACACAGACACCGACCTCCCCTCCTCCTAATCCCCAGGACACCGACCTCCCCTCCTCCTAATACACAGGACACCGACCTCCCCTCCTCCTAATACACAGACACCGACCTCCCCTCCTCCTAATACACAGGACACCGACCTCCCCTCCTCCTAATACACAGGACACCGACCTCCCCTCCTCCTAATACACAGGACACCGACCTCCCCTCCTCCTAATACACAGGACACAACCTCCCCTCCTCCTAATACACAGGACACCGACCTCCCCTCCTCCTAATACACAGACACCAGGACACCGACCTCCCCTCCTCCTAATACACAGACACCAGGACACCGACCTCCCCTCCTCCTAATACACAGACACCAGGACACCGACCTCCCCTCCTCCTAATACACAGACACCGACCTCCCCTCCTCCTAATACACAGACACCGACCTCCCCTCCTCCTAATACACAGGACACCGACCTCCCCTCCTCCTAATACACAGGACACCGACCTCCCCTCCTCCTAATACACAGGACACCAGGACACCGACCTCCCCTCCTCCTAATACACAGGACACCGACCGCCCCTCCTCCAAAACACAACGCCGACCTCCCCTCCTCCTAATACACAGGACTCCGACCTCCCCTCCTCCTAATACACAGGACACCGACCTCCCCTCCTCCTAATACACATGACACCGACCTCCCCACCTCTAATACAAAGGACACCGACCTTTCCCTCCTCTAATACACAGGACTCCGACCTCCCCTCCTCCTAATACACAGGAGACACTGACCTACCCTCCTCCTAATACACATACAACAGGACAACGACCTCCCCTCCTTCTAATACAAATGGACAGCAGGACACCGAGCCTCCCTCCCTCCTAATACACCAGGACACACTCCACACAATACCGACCTCCTCTCCTCCTAATACACAGACACTGACCTCCCCTCCTCCTATTTCACAGGACACCGACCTCCCCTCCTCCTAATACACAACACTGACCCTCCCCTCCTCCTAATACAATAGGACAACCGACCTCCCCTCCTCTAATACACAGGACACCTGACCTCCCTCCTCCTAATCACACAGGACACAACCTCCCCTCCTCTATAATACTCAGGCACACAACCACCCCTCCTCCCTAATAGCGCAGACACCAAGGACACCGACCCTCCCCTCCTCCTAATACTACAGGACAACACCGACTCCCCTTCCTCCTAATACACAGACATCCGACCTTCACCTCCTCCTTATTCACAGACACCTGACCTCCCCTCCTCCTAATACACAGGACACCAGGAAACCGACCTCCCCTCCTACCTAATACACAGGACAACCGACCTCGCCCTCCTCCTAAGTACGCAACACTACCGACCTTCCCCTCCTACAAATATACCACAGACAACACCATGACACCCGAGCCTCCCCTCCCTCCTAATACACAGGACACCGCCCCCCTCCTCCTAAAACACAGGACACCGACCTCCCCTCCTAATACACAGACACCAGGACACCGACCTCCCCTCCTAATACACAGGACACCGACCTCCCCTCCTCCTAATACCCAGGACACCGACCTCCCCTCCTCCTAATACACAGGACTACCGACCATCCCCTCCTCCAAACACAGGGCACCAGACCTCCCCCTCCTCCTAAACGCAGGACACCGACCTCCTCTCCTAATACACAGGAGACCGACCTCCACTCCTCCTAATACACAGGACACCGACCTCCCCTCCTCCTAATACACAGGACACCGACCTCCCCTCCTCCTAATACACAGGACACCGACCTCCCCTCCTCCTAATACACAGGACACCGACCTCCCCTCCTCCTAATACACAGGACACCGACCTCCCCTCCTCCTAATACACAGGACACCGACCTCCCCTCCTCCTAATACACAGACACCAGGACACCGACCTCCCCTCCTCCTAATACACAGGACACCGACCTCCCCTCCTCCTAATACACAGGACACCGACCTCCCCTCCTCCTAATACACAGGACACCGACCTCCCCTCCTCCTAATACACAGACACCGACCTCCCCTCCTCCTAATACACAGGACACCGACCTCCCCTCCTCCTAATACACAGACACCGACCTCCCCTCCTCCTAATACACAGGACACCGACCTCCCCTCCTCTTAATACACAGACACCAGGACACCTCCCATCCTAATACACAGACACCAGGACACCGACCTCCCCTCCTCCTAATACACAGGACTCCTGGACACCGACCTCCCCTCCTCCTAATACACAGACACCGACCTCCCCTCCTCCTAATACACAGACACCAGGACACCGACCTCCCCTCCTCCTAATACACAACGGACAACCGACCTCCCACTGCCTCCTAACACAGGTCACCGACCGTCCCTCCTCCTAATACACAGGACACCGACCTCCCCTCCTCCTAATACACAGGACACCGACCATCTCCCTCCTCTAATCACAGTCACACCGACCTCCCCTCCTCCTAATTTCACAGGACAACCGACCTCCCCCTCCTAATACACGGACACCGACCTCCCCCCCTAATACACAGACACCGACCTCCCCTCCTCCTAATACACAGGACACTGACCTCCCCTCCTCCTAATACACAGACACTGACCTCCCCTCCACCTAATACACAGGACACCGACCTCCCCGTCCTCTAAACACAGAGAGACCGACCTCCCCTCCTCCTAATACAAAGGACACCGACCTCCCCTCCTCCTAATACACAGACACCAGGACACCGACCTCCCCTCCTCCTAATACACAGACACCGACCTCCCCTCCTCCTAATACACAGACACCGACCTCCCCTCCTCCTAATACACAGACACCAGGACACCGACCTCCCCCCCTCCTAATACACAGGACACCGACCTCCCCTCCTCCTAATACACAGGACACCGACCCTCAACTCCTCCTCCTAAACACAAGACACCAGACACCGACCTCCCCCCCCTCCATAATACACAGGACACCGACCTCCCCTCCTCCTAATACACAGGACACCGACCTCCCCTCCTCCTAATACACAGGACACCGACCTCCCCTCCTCCTAATACACAGGACACCGACCTCCCCTCCTCCTAATACGCAGGACGCCGACCTCCCCTCCTCCTAATACACAGGACACCGACCACCCCTCCACCTAATACGCAGGACCCCGACCTCCCCTCCACCTAATACACAGACACCAGGACACCGACCTCCCCTCCTAATACACAGACACGACTCCAACCTCCTAATTACACAAGACACCGACATCCCCTCCTCCTAATACACAGGACAGGACACATCCCCCCTCCTAAAACACAGGACCCCGTACCTCCCTCTCCTCCTAATACACAGAGGACAACCGACCTCCCGTCCCTCCTAATCAACAGACACGACTCCCCTCCCTCCAAATACACATTAAAAATGAGAACATACGGGACACCGACCTCCCCTCCCTCCTAATACACAGACACCAGGACCCCGACCTCCCCTCCTCCTAATACACAGTACACCGACCTCCCCTCCTCCTAATACAACAGGACTCCGACTCTCCCCTCCTCCTAATAAACAGGACACCGACCTCCCCTCCTCCTAATACAACAGAACCGACCTCCCTCCTCCTAATACACATGACACTGACCTCTCCCTCGCTCCTAATACACAGGACACCGTACCACCCCTCCTCCATACACCAGGACACTGACCTCCCCTCCCTCCCTAAGACACAGACACCCGACCTCCACTCCTCCTTAATACACAGGACACCGCCCTCCCCTCCTCCTAAAAAAACACAGGACACCGACCTCCCCCTCCGTTCCTATTACACAGACACCACCCGACCCCCACTCGACATCCCTCCTCCTAAAACACGCGGACAACACCGACCTCCCCTCCTCCTAAAACACAGGACATCGACCTCCCCTCCTCCTAATACACAGGACACTGACCTCCCCCCCCGCCTAATACGCAGGACCCCGACCTCCCCCCTCCTAATAACGCAGGACTAACCGACCTCCCCTCCTCCTAATACACAGGACACCGACCTCCCCTCCTCCTAATACACAGGACACCGACCTCCCCACCTCCTAATACACAGGACACCGACCTCCCCTCCTCCTAATACACAGGACACCAGGACCCATCCCCCCCTCCTAATACACAGGACAGCCGAGACCTCCCCTCCTCCTAATACACTGACACCAGGACACCGACCTCCCCTCCTCCTAATACACAGACACCAGGACACCGACCTCCCCTCCTCCTAATACACAGGACACCGACCTCCCCTCCTCCTAATACACAGGACCCCGACCTCCCCTCCTCCTAATACCCAGGACACCCAGACCTCTCCCTCCACCAAAAACACAGGACACCGACCTCCCCTCCTCCTAAAACACAGGACAACGACCTCCCCTCCTCCTAATACAAAGGACACCAACCCTCCCCCCTCCTACCTAATACGCAGGACACCGACCTCCCCTCCTCCTAATACGCAGGACACCGACCTCCCCTCCTCCTAATACACAGGACACCGACCTCCCCTCCTCCTCAAACCAGGAACACTGGACCTCCCCACCTCTCTAAAACACAGACCCGACCTCCCCTCCTCCTCAAACACAGGACACCGACCTCCCCTCCTCCTAATACACAGGACACTAGGACACCGACCTCCCCTCCTCCTAATACACAGGACACAGGACACCGACCTCCCCTCCTCCTAATACACAGGACACCGACCTCCCCTCCTCCTAATACACAGGACACAGGACACCGACCTCCCCTCCTCCTAATACACAGGACACCGACCTCCCCTCCTCCTAATACACAGGGCACAGGACTCCGACCTCCCCTCCTCCTAATACACAGGACACTAGGACACCGACCTCCCCTCCTCCTAATACACAGACCCCCGACCCTCCCCTCCCTCCTAATACACAGGACAACGACCTCTCCCTCCTCTAATACACAGGACACCTACCTCCCCTCCCTCCTAATACACATACACCAGGACACGACCTCCCCTCCTCTAATACACCAAGACACCATGACAAACACCGACTCCCCTCCTCCTCATACAAAGACACCGACCTCCCCTCCTCCTAATACACACACTGACCTCCCCCTACCTCCAAATACCAGGAAAACCGAACCTTTCCCCTTCCTCCTAATACACAGGACCCAGACCTCCCCTCCTCCTAAACCCAGACATCCCTACCATGACACCGACCCTCCACCTTCCACCTAATACACTTACACAGTACAACAACGACCGGACCTCCCCCTCCTCCTAAGACACAAGACACCGATCCTCCCCTCCTCCTGAATACACAGACACCGCCCTCAGCCCTCCTCCTAAATACACAGACAAACCGACCTCCCCTCCTCCTAATACACAAGGACCACCGACCTCCCCTCCTGCCTAATACACAGAACAATGCAACCGGACCTCCCCTCCTCCTAATACACAGAGACATCTGACCTCCCCTCCTCCAAATCACAGACACCGACCTCCCCCTCCACTTCGCTCCTAAAACACAGGACATCGCGAGCGCCTCCCCTCCTCCTAATACACAGACACAGGACAGAGTTGCACCGACCTCCCTCCCTCCTAATACACAGGACACCGACCTCCCTCCCCTCCTAATACACAGACACCCGACCCTCCCCCATCCTCCTAATACACAGGACGATTAGTTTCACCGACCTCCCCTCCTCCTAATACACAGGACACCTGACCGTCTCCTCCTCCTAAACACAGTAACCGACCTCCCCTCCTCCTAATACATAGGACACAGGACAAACCGCACCTCCTCCTACTACACAGACACCGACCTCGGCCCTCCTCCTAAATACTCAGACACCGACCTCCCCTCCTCCAATACAACAGGAATCCGACCTCCCCCTCCTCCAAATACACAGGACACACCAGGACCCCGACCTCCCCTCCTCCTAATTACACAGACACACGACCACCCGCTCCTCCTAATTACACAGGAACACCGACCTCCCCTCCTCCTTATACCAGGACAACCGCGACCTCCCCCCTCTAAAACACAGGACACCGACCTCCCCTCCTCCTAAAACACAGGACATCGACCTCCCCTCCTCCTAATACAAAGGACACAGGACACCGACCTCCCCTCCTCCTAATACACAGGACACCGACCTCCCCGATCCTCCTATACACCCCGGACCACCGCCTCCCCCTCCTCCTAATTACACATGACAGCCGACCTCCCCTCCTCCTAATACACATGTACAAACCTGACCTCCCCTCCCCTCGATACATAGGACACAGACAGAACCGACCTCCTCCTAATACACAGGGACACGCGACCGAGCCACTCTCCCCTTCCTCCTAATACAACAGGACTCCCGACTTCCCCTCCCTCCTAATACACAGGACATAAACCGACCTCCCCTCCACCTGTAATAACACAGGAGCATCCGACCTCCCTCCTCCTAATACACCAGGACACCGACCTCCCTCCCCCCTAAATACACATGACACCGTGTTACCTCCCCCTCCTCCTACTCCACAGGACACCGACCTCCCCTCCTCCCAATACACAGGACACCGACCCCTCCTCCTAATACACAGGACACCGACCTCCCCTCCTCCTAATACACAGGACACCGACCTCCCCTCCTCCTAATACACAGGACAACCGACCCTCCGGCCCACCTCGCTAAGACACAGGACACCCGACCTCCCCTCCTCCAATTACACAGTGACAGCCGACCACGCCCTCCTCCTAATACACAGGACCACCCGTCCTCCCCTCCTCCCTTAATAACACAGGACAACCGATCCTCCCCACCTCCTAATAACACAGGACACCCGACCTCCCCGTCCTCCTAATATCACAGACACCATGACACGACCTCTCCTCCTCCTAATACACATGACACGCACCGACATCGGCCCATCCTGCCCCAATACACAGACAACCCGACCCCATCCTCTAAACTGCAGGACACCGACCTCCCCCTCCTCCAATACACAGGACACCGACCTCCTCCTCCTAATAACACAGGACACCGGTCCTCACATCCACCTCCTCCTAATACACAGACACCGACCTCCCCTCCTCCTAATACACAGAGGACACCGACCTACCCCCTCCTCCTAATACACAGGACCACCAGGACACCGACACACCCCTCCTCCTAATACACAGGACACAGGACTCCGACCTCCGCCCTCCTCCTAATACACAGACACCGACCTCCCCCCTCCTAATACACTAGGACACCGACCTCCCCTCCTTCCTAATACACAGGACTCTGACCTCCCTCCTCCTAATACATACAAACAGAAATACTGACCAGGACACACCGAACTCCGCCCTCCTCCTAATACACAGGACAGAACCAGCGACCTCCGGGCCCTCCTCCTAATACACAGGACACCGACCTCCACTCCTCCCTCCAAATACACAGGAACCAGACAAACCGACCTCCCCTCCTCCTAATACACAGGACACTAGACCTCCCTCCTCCTAATACACAGGACACGAACTCCCCTCCTCCTAAATACACAGGACGGCCGATCCTCTCACCCTCCTCTCTAATAACACATGACACCGACCTCTCCCTCCTCCAAATAACAAAGGACACAGACACGACCTCCTCCTAATAACACAGGATACCGACCCTCCCCCCCCTCCTAAAACACAGGCGACCCGACCTCCCCTCCTCCTAATACACAGCAGGACACCCGACCTCGGCCCTCCCTCCTTGTACACAGACATCCTGACCTCCCCTCCTCCTAATACACAGGACACCGACCTCCCCCTCCTCCTAATATCACAGGACACCGACCGTCCCCTCCTCCTAATACACAGGACGACCTGTGACCCTCCCCACACTCCCCAGACACATAAGACGCGACCCCCTCCTCCTAATACACATGCACGACCGACCATCCCCTCCTCCTAATACACAGGACACCGACCTCCCCTCCTCCTAATACACAGGACACCGACCTCCCCTCCTCCGAATACACAGACCCCGACCTCCCCTCCTCCTAATACACAGGACACCGCCCTCCCCCTCCTCCTCCTAATACACAGACACCAGGCCCCCGCCCGCCCCGCCTCCTAATACACAGACACCAGGACACTGACCTCCCCTCCTCTAATACACAGGACACCGACCTCCCCTCCTCCTAATACACAGGACACCGACCTCCCCTCCTCCTAATACACAGGACACTGACCTCCCCTCCTCCTAATACACAGACACCAGGACACCGACCTCCCCTCCTCCTAATACACAGGACACCGACCTCCCCTCCTCCTAATACACAGACACCGACCTCCCCTCCTCCTAAAACACAGGACACAGGACGCCGACCTCCCCACCTCCAAAGACACAGGACACAGGACACCGACCTCCTCCTCCTCCTACATACACAGCCATTGGGACACAACCTCCATAGACTTTCCCCATTGACCCCCGGTTTCGGAGCCCCTACCCCCTGTGCCCTCACCTTCCTGGCAGGGTCCCGGGTGGGCCAGTTGCAGGACTATCCTCCTCCGGGTCCGTGCGGCCTCCTGCAGGCGGCAGACGTTCCTGTAGGTCCGGCGGTCAGTGCCACACACGGGGTCCTGGCTGGGGCAGACACACTGGGGGTCACCTCTGTGCCCGGCCCGGCACCGCAGCGCCTCCCCGCAGCTGCCATAATGGTGCCTCTGCCGGGGCAGGTCACACAGCTGCCCCTCCACGTTGGCACACTCCCAGCAGCAGCCACAGCGGTCCCTTACCCTCCCGGCCGGGCAGCGCTGGGGCACTGAGGGGCAGCGGGACTCCTGGCATGGGGCACAGCTCTCCGGACCCTCCACCTCATTGGACCAACCTCTATGAGGCAACATCCGAAGCCGGGCTGGGCAGCAGAAGGACAGGAGCAGTGCCCCCAGCAGGAGCGCCTGGGAGGGCAATTTTGGCATGGGCGACCGGCCTGCCCATTTAGGGTTTTAAGAGGAGGGGGCTACAACGCCCCCCCCTGCCCCCCTTTTGTTTTTCCCGGGCCCCCCGGGCCTCCAATTTTGGGCCCGGGGTTTGGGGAGGAGGGGCCATTAAAAAACCCAAAAACCCCAAGTGCTGGAACAGGGGGTTGGTGCACATACTTTTGACTCCTGGGAAACCTGGTCCCCAAGAAGACACCGGGGATTTTTTAGATTCAAGCTGAGGCTCCTTTGGGGGAAAACACCTGACCAAAAATACCATAATTTTACTGGGGGGCACATACTTTTTGATGCCTGGGAAACCCTTGTGTCCCCCGAAAGACACCCAAAATTTCTACATCCAAGGGTGACATTCCTCTGAGCAACAGCGACCTGACCATGATGAGCCCTAGGGAATCATAATTTAACGACTGAGACCATAATTGAGACTGGGGGGGCCCAAAATTATGACTGCCTGACCATTGTTTCCAGCGAAGACACCAACATTTTGGGTAATCCAAGGCGAGCCATTCGAGCAACAGGTGACCTGACCAAAATTAAATGAGAACATAGATGTGAACTAAAACCATAGATTGAGGCGGGGTGCACATACTTAGCACCTGGGAAACATTGTGTCCCCAGGAGAAGACACCAACATTTGGGTAATCCAAAGGGTGAGGCCCCATTCTGGACAACAATGACCTGACCCCTAAATGGACCAACATGAGACATAGATGTGAACTAATGGACCATAGAGTGAGGCTTTGGGGGGACATACTTAACTGCCTGGGAAACCCTTTTGCCCCCAAAAAAGAACACCAACATTGGCTAGATCCAAGGCGACACTCTTGGGGAAAAAAACGCCTGACCATAAATGAGATGTAGGCTGGGGGGGCACATACTTATGACTGTGGAACCATTGTCTCCATTTGAAACACCAGACATTTGCTACATCCAAGGCTGACAAAAAAAACTTCTAAAAAACAGGGGACCGACCATAAAATGAACTATAGATGAATCATGACTGAACGTAGCTGAACCAAGAAAGGGGACTGGGGGGGCACATACTTTGACTGCCTGGGAAAATTTTGGGTCCAGCGAAACACAGACATTTGGGTAGATCCAAAACTGAGGGTCGTTCGAGCAACAGGTGCCCTACCATAAATGAACCCAAAATAATCATAGATGTAACGTAATGACCCTAGATGTAGGCTGGGGGTGCACATACTTATGACTGCCTGGAACTATTGTGATCCAGTCGAAGACACCAGACATTGGCTAGATCCAAGGCTAACACTCAGTTCTTAGATCCAAGGCTAACACTCAGTTCTGGGGCAACAGGCGACCTGACCATAAATGAGACTATAGATGAGATCATAGACGTGAACGTAGCTGAGACCATAGATGTGAGACTGGGGGTGCACAAACTTATGACTGCCTGGTACCATTGTGATCCAGTCGAAGACACCAGACATTGCTAGATCCAAGGCTGAGGCTCAGTTCTGGAGCAACAAGTGACCTGACCATAAATGAGACCATACATGAGATCATAGATGTGAACGTAGATGAGACCATAGATGTGAGGCTGGGGGTGCACATACTTATGACTGCCTGGAACTATTGTGATCCAGTCGAAGACACCAGACATTGGCTAGATCCAAGGCTAACACTCAGTTCTTAGATCCAAGGCTAACACTCAGTTCTGGGGCAACAGGCGACCTGACCATAAATGAGAACATAGAAGAGATCATAGAAGTGAACGGAGATGAGACAAAAGATGTGACACTGGTCGTCCACATACTTAACACTGCCTGGAACCTTTGTGTCCCCTGTAGAAGACACCCGTCATTTGCTAGATCCAAGGCTGAGGCTCACCTCTGGGGCAATAGGCGACCTGATCGTAAATGAGACCATAGAAGTGAGGCTGAGGGTGCACAAACATATCACACACTGGAAACATAGTATCTCCAGTACAAGACACCGGGCAATTGGTAGATCCAAGGCATCCTCTCACTGTTGGAGCAACAGGCGACCTGACCATAAATGAGATGTGAGGCTGGGGGTGCACATACTTATGACTACCTAGAACCATTGTGTCCCCAGTAGAAGACACCGGGCATTGGGTAGATCCGAGGCTGAGGCTCCCCTTTGGGGCAATAGGCGACCTGACCATAAATGAGACCATAGATGTGAGGCTGGGGGTGCACATACTTATGACTGCCTGGAACCATTGTGTCCCCAGTAGAAGACACCAGACATTTGCTACATCCAAGGCTGACACTCACTTCTGGAGCAACAGGCGATCTGACCATAAATGAGACCATACATGTGAGATTGAGGGTGCACATACTTATGACTGCCTGGAACCATTGTGTCCCCAGAAAAAGACACGGGGCATTTGCTAGATTCAAGGCTGAGGCTCACTTCTGGAGCAACAGGCGACCTGACCATAAATGAGATCATAGAGATCATAGACGTGAACGTAGATGAGACCATAGATGTGAGACTGGGGGTGAACAAACTTATGACTGCCTGTTACCTTTGTGATCCAGTCGAAGACACCTGACATTGGCTAGATCCAAGGCTGAGGCTCAGTTCTGGAGCAACAGGTGACCTGACCATAAATGAGATCATAGATGTCAACGTAGATGAGACCATAGATGTGAGGCTGGGGGTGCACATACTTATGACTACCTGGAATCATTGTGTCCCCAGGAGAAGACACCAGGCATTGGCTAGATCCTAGGCTGAGGCTCCCCTTGGGGCAATAGGCGACCTGACCATAAATGAGACCATAGATGTGAGGCTGGGGGTGCACATACTTATGACTGCCTGGAACCATTGTGATCCAGTCGAAGACACCAGACATTGGCTAGATCCAAGGCTGATGCTCAGTTCTGGGGCAACAGGCGACCTGACCATAAATGAGACCATACATGTGAGATTGAGGGTGCACATACTTATGACTGCCTGGAACCATTGTGATCCAGTCAAAGACACCAGACATTGGCTAGATCCAAGGTTGAAGCTCAGTTCTGGAGCAACAGACGGCCTGACCATAAATAAGACCATAGATGAGATCATAGATGTGAACGTAGATGAGACCATAGATGTGAGGCTGGGGGTGCACATACTTATGACTGCCTGGAACCATTGTGTCCCCAGTAGAAGACACCGGGCATTGGGTAGATCCGAGGCTGACACTCACTCTTGGAGCAACAGGCGACCTGACCATAAATGAGACCATAGACGTGAGGTTGAGGGTGCACATACTTATGACTGCCTGAAACCATTGTGTCCCCAGTAGAAGACACCGGGCATTGGCTAGATCCAAGGCAGAGGCTCAGTTCTGGAGCAACAGGTGACCTGACCATAAATGAGACCATAGATGAGATCATAAATGTGAACGTAGATGAAACCATAGGTGTGAGACTGGGCATGCACATACTTATGACTGCCTGGAACCATTTTGTCCCCAGTAGAAGACACCGGGCATTGGGTAGATCCAAGGCTGAGGCTCAGGTCTGGAGCAACAGGCGACCTGACAATAAATGAGACCATACATGTGAGATTGAGGGTGCACATACTTATGACTGCCTGGAACCATTGTGTCTCCAGTAGAAGACACTGGTCATTGGGTAGATCCAAGGCTGACACTCATGGAGCAACAGGCGACCTGACTGTAAATGAGACCATAGATGTGAGGTTGATGGTGCACATACTTATGACTGCCTGGGATAGAACCATTGTGTCCCCAGTAGAAGACACTGGGCATAGGGTAGATCTGAGGCTGAGGCTCACTCCCATAGAGGAGAGCAATGCGACCACAGATGAGACCAATGTGATCATACATGAGGCCACAGATGAGATCAATACGGTCATAGATGAGACCATAGAGGAGACCAATGTGATCAGAGATGTGACCATAGATGTGGTCATAGATGAGACCAATGTGATCATACATGAGACCATAGATAAGATCAATGTGACCATAGATGAGACCAATGTGATTAGAGATGAGACCTTAAATGTGGTCACAGATGAGACCAATGTGGCCATAGATGAGACGAATGTGATCATACATGAGGCCATAGATGAGACGAATGTGATCATACATGAGGCCATAGATGAGACCAATGTGACCATAGATGAGGCCATAGATGAGACCATAGATGAGACAAATACGGCCATAGATAAGACCATAGACGAGACCAATACGGCCATAGATGAGACCAATGTGATCAGAGATGAGACCATAGATCTGGTCATAGATGAGACCAATGTGGCCATGGATGAGACGGATTTGATCATACATGAGGCCATAGATGAGACCAATTTGGCCATAGATGAGACCAATTTGATCATAGATGAGACCATACATGAGGCCATAGATGAGACCAATGTGACCATAGATGAGACCAGTGTGATCAGAGATGAGACCATAGATGTGGTCATAGATGAGACCATAGATGTGGTCATAGATGAGACCAATGTGGCCATAGATGAGACCAATGTGATCATACATGAGGCCATAGATGAGACCACTTTGGCCATAGATGAGACCATAGATGAGACCAATGTGATCATACATGAGGCCATAGATGAGACCACTTTGGCCATAGATGAAACCATAGATGAGACCAATGTGATCAGAGATGAGACCATAGATGTGGTCATAGATGAGACAATGTGGCAATAGATACGACAACTGTGATCATACATGAGGCCATAGATGAGACCAATCTGACCATAGATGAGACCATTCTGTCCATATATGAGACCATAGATGTGGCCATAGATGAGACCAATTTGGCCATAGATGAGACCAATGTGACCATAGATGAGACCAATATGACCATAGATGATACCATAGATCTGGTCATAGATGAGACCAATGTGATCATACATGAGGTCATAGATGAGACCAATGCGGCCATAGATGAGACCAATATGGCCATAGATGAGACCAATGCGGCCATAGATGAGACCAATGCGGCCATAGATGAGACCAATATGGCCATAGATGAGACCAATATGGCCATACATGAGGCCATAGATGAGACCAATGTGACCATAGATGAAACCAATGTGATCATACATGAGGCCATAGTTGAGACCAGTGCGGCAATAGATGAGACCAATGTGGCCATAGATAAGACGACTGTGATCATACATAAGGCAATAGATGAGACCAATATGGCCATAGATGAGACCAATGTGACCATAGATGAGACCAATGTGATCATAGATGAGACCATAGATGTGGTCATAGATGAGACCAGTGCGGCCATAGATGAGACCAATGTGATCATACATTAGGCCATAGATGAGACCAGTGCGCCCATAGATGACACCATAGATGGGTAGGTCTATAGCATCACAGGAGGTTGGGGAAACTTCATGAATAACACTAGGTGGGGCAGAATGTGGTAGAGGGTAGGTCTATAGCACCACATGATGTCGGAGCAAAAGCCATCAACCATCTTGGGGAACAACCTGACCTATGGCTTAAAGGGACTACAACTGTTCTTCAAGATATTGCAACCAGTGGGACGTCCTAGATTTTAGGCCCTTCCTGCTATCACAGATCTGCAGGTGGGCAGCAATTTCAGCCGTATGTAGCTGAAGACTATGGAGGAGCAGAGAGCCCTCGTCTCCCACCATTTACTCTCATGAGCCATATTCTGCTCCAGCCCGGCCGCCTACCAGAGATTGGAAGCAGCTGAGGCTGCCGCTGCATTCTGCTGCCTACACGTCAGGAAGTGAAATATTCGTGGGCACAAAGTACGCTCTACTATTAAGATGGAGGGGACCTTGGACAAACATTATTACTGTATGGAGCAATAATTGCTGTGTAGGGAGCACAGAAGCCAATGTCTTTAGGCTAAAATCATGTTTGCACCTGGCCACCCCAGAGGACCCGGCCATACCCCCCAGAGGACCCGACCATACGCCCCAGAGGACCCGGCCATACGCCCCAGAGGACCCGGCCATACACCCCAGAGGACCCGGCCATACGCCCCAGAGGAACAGGCCATACCCCCCAGAGGAACCGCCCATACGCCCCAGAGGACCCGGCCATAGGCGCCAGAGGACCCGGCCATACGCGCCAGAGGAACTGGCCATACACCCCAGAGGAACTGGCCATACGCCCCAGAGGACCCGGCCATATACCCCAGAGGATCCGGCCATACTCCCCAGAGGACCCGGCCATACGACCTAGAGGACCCGGCCATACGCCCCAAAGGACTCGGCCATACGCCCCAGAGGACCCGGCCATACGCCCCAGAGGACCCGACCATACGCCCCAGAGGACCCGACCATACACCCCAGAGGAACCGGCTATACACTGCAGAGGTAGCGGCCATACACTGCAGAGAAACCGGCTATACGCCCCAGAGGACCCGGCCATACACCCCAGAGGACCCGACCATACACTGCAGAGGTGGCAGCCATACTGCGCAGAGAAACCGGCCATACACCGCATACTGTCTATGTAGTCCATGGGTTAGACAATCACAATGACACGGGCTCAGCTCAGTAGACCTGGAGTGGCTCATCAATTCTCTATGGCTTCACCCGAGATACGTGAGGTTTAGGTATCTCCTCACACCCTACAGTTACAGCCATCACCACACTCATCAACAGGGCGACCTGCAGGAGGCACCTGGGAGGGCACAGATGAGGGCAGCTGGATGGTGGTGGTGCGATCACTTCCACAGCTGGGTGATGGTGGTGGCGATCACTTCCACAGCTGGGTGATGGTGGGGCGATCAGGTCCACAGCTGGGGGAGGGTGGTGGGGCGAACACGTCCACAGCTGGGGGATGGTGGTGGGGAGATCAGTTCCACAGCTGGGTGGTGGTGGGGCGATCACTTCCACAGCTGGATGATGGTGGTGGGGCGATCACTTCCACAAGCTGGGTGGATGGTGGTGGGCGATCACTTCCACAGTTGGGTGATGGTGGTGGGGCGATCACTTCCCCAGCTGGGTGTTGGTGGTGGGGCGATCACTTCCACAGCTGGGTGGTGGTGGTGGGGCGATCACTTCCACAGCTGGGTGATGGTGGTGGGGCGATCACTTCCACAGCTGGGTGGTGGTGGGGCGATCACTTCCACAGCTGGGTGATGGTGGTGGGGCGATCACTTCCACAGCGGGGTGATGGTGTGGTGGGGGATCACTTCCACAGTGGGTGTGGTGCTGGGGCGATCTCTTCCACAGCTGGATGGTGATGGGGCGATCACTTCCACAGCTGGATGGTGGTGGGGCGATCACTTCCACAGCTGGATGGTGGTGGGGCGATCACTTCCACAGCTGGGATGGTGGTGGGGCGATACTTCCACAGCTGGGTTGGTGGTGGGGCGATCAACTTCCACAGTGGGGTGGTGGGTCGGCGATCACTTCCACAGTGGGGTTGGTGGTGGGGCGATCCACTTCCACAGTGGATGATGGTGGTGGGGCGATCACTTCACCTGCTGGGTGATGGTGGGGGGTTGACTTCCACAGCTGGGTGTTGGTGGTGGGGCGAAGACCTCCCCAGCTGGTTGTTGGTGGGGCGATCACTTCCACAGCTGGGTGATGGTGGTGAGGCGATCACTTCCACAGCTGGATGGTGGTGGGGCGATCACTTCCACAGCTGGGTGATGGTGGTGGGGCGATCACTTCCACAGCTGGGTGATGATGGTGGGGCGATGACTTCCACAGCTGGGTGATGGTGGTGGGGCGATCACTTCCACAGCTGGGTGATGGTGGTGGGGCGATGACTTCCACAGCTGGGTGATGGTGGTGGGGCGATCACTTCCACAGGGGGGTGGTGGTGGGGCGATCACTTCCACAGCTGGGTGGTGGTGGGGCGATCACTTCCACAGCTGGGTGATGGTGTGGGCGATGACTTCCACAGCTGGATGGTGGTGGTGGGGCGATGACTTCCACAGCTGGGGGGATGGTGGTGGGGCGATACTTCCACAGCTGGGTGAGGTGGTGGGGCGATCACTTCCACAGTGGGGGGATGGTGGTGGGGCAATCACTTCCACAGTTGGATGGGGGTGGGGCGATGACTTCCACAGCTGGATGGTGGTGGGGCGATGACTTCCACAGCTGGATGGTGGTGGGGCAATCACTTCCACAGCTGGATGGTGGTGGGGCAATCACTTCCACAGTTGGATGGTGGTGGGGCGATGACTTCCACAGCTGGATGGTGGTGGGGCAATCACTTCCACAGTTGGATGGTGGTGGGACAATCACTTCCACAGCTGGGTGATGGTGGTGGGGCGATCACTTCAACAGCTGGGTGGTGGTGGTGGGGCGACGACGTCCTCAGGGTGGTGGTGGTGGGGCGATGACTTCCACAGCTGGGTGTTGGTGGTGCGGCGATGGACTTCACAGCGGGAGGGGTGGTGGGGGGGGCGTGACTTCCACAGCTGGATGGTGGTGGTGGGGCGATGACTACCCCAGCTGGATGGTGGTGGTGGGGCGATCACTTCCACAGCTGGATGGTGGTGGGGCAATCACTTCCACAGTTGGATGGTGGTGGGGCGATGACATCCACAGCTGGGTGGTGGTGGGGCGATGACTTCCACAGCTGGATGGTGGTGGTGGGGCGATCACTTCCACAGCTGGATGGTGGTGGTGGGGCGATCACTTCCACAGCTGGGATGGGGTGGGGCGATGACATCCACACCCTGGGTGGGGGTGGGGGCGATGAACTTCCACAGCTGGGTGGTGGTGGGGCGATGGACTTCCACAGCGGGGTGGTGGTGGGGGCGTTTCACTTCCACAGTGGGGGTGGTGGTAGGGGGGCGATCACTTCCACCCCTGGGTGATGGTGGTGGGCGATCACTTCCACAGCTGGGTGTTTGGTGGTGGGGCGATCTCTTCCACAGAGTGGGTGATGGTGGGTGGGGGATGACCTTCCCACAGTCTGGGTGATGGTGGTGGGGCGATCATTTCCCACAGCTGGGTGGTGGTGGGCGGATCAATTCCCAGCTGGGGATGGTTGGTGGGGCGATCACTTCCACAGCTGGGTGATGGGGCGCGATCACTTCCACGTGGATGGTGGTGGGGCGAGGGACTTCCAAGCGGGGTTGGTGGTGGGCCCACCACCTCCACAGCTGGTTGGTGGTGGGGCAATCACTTCCACAGTTGGCTGGTGGTGGGGCGATGACTTCCACAGCTGGATGGTGGTGGGGCGATGACTTCCACAGCTGGGTGGTGGTGGGGCGATGACTTCCACAGCTGGGTGATGGTGGTGGGGCGATCACTTCCACAGCTGGGTGGTGGTGGTGGGGCGATCACTTCCACAGCTGGGTGATGGTGGTGGGGCGATCACTTCCACAGCTGGATGGTGGTGGGGCGAGGACTTCAACAGCTGGATGGTGGTGGTGGGGCGATGACTTCCACAGTGGATGGTGGTGGGGCAAACAATACAACAGCTGGTGATGGTGGTGGGGCGATCACTTCCTCATCTGGGTGTTGGTGGTGGGGCGATCACTTCCTCTGCTGGTTGGTGGTGGGGCGATCACTTCCACAGCTGGGTGATGGTGGTGGAGCGATCACTTCCACAGTTTGGGTGATGGGGGTGGGGCGATCACTTCCACCGCGGGGTGTGGTGGTGGGGCGATGACTTCCACAGCTGGATGGTGGTGGTGGGGCGATCACTTCCACAGCTGGATGGTAGTGGTGGGGCGATGACTTCCACAGCTGGGTGGTGGTGGGGCGATGACTTCCACAGCTGGGTGGTGGTGGGGCGATGACTTCCACAGCTGGGTGTTGGTGGGGAGATGACTTCCACAGCTGGGTGGTGGTGGGGCGATGACTTCCACAGCTGGGTGATGGTGGTGGGGCGATGACTTCCACAGGTGGGTGGTGGTGGGGAGATCAAAACCTCAGCAGTGTGAAGGTGGAGGGGCGATGACTTCCACAGGTGGATGGTTTTGGTGGGGCGATGACTTCCACAGCTGGGTGGTGGTGGTGGGGCGATGACTTCCACAGCTGGGTGGTGGGGGTGGGGCAATCCCCTTCACAGCTGGAGGGTGGTGGGTTGGGTGATGACTTCCACCAGCTGGGTGATGGTGGTGGGGCGATCACTTCCACAGCTGGGGGGGTGGTAGTGGGCGATCATTTTCCACAGCTGGGTGGATGGTGGTGGGGCGATCACTTCCACAGCTGGGTGGTGGTGGGGCGATGACTTCCACAGCTGGGTGTTGGTGGTGGGGCGATCACTTCCACAGCTGGGTGATGGTGGTGGGGCGATGACTTCCACAGCTGGATGGTGGTGGGGCGATGACTTCCACAGCTGGGGTGAGGGGTGGGGCGATCACTTCCACAGCTGGGGGGTGGTGGGGCGATACTTCCACAGCGGGGTGTTGGTGGTGGGCGCATCACTTCCCACAGCTGGGTGGGTGGGGGGGATACCTTTCCCACAGTGGATGGTGGTGGGGCATGACTTTCCCAGTGGTGGTGGTGGTGGGGCGATGACTTCCACAGCTGGGTGATGGTGGTGGAGTGATCACTTCCACAGCGGGGTGGTGGGGTGGTGGGGCGATGACTTCCCAGCTGGATGGTGGTGGTGGGGCGATCACTTCCACAGCTGGATGGTTTGGTGGTTGGGTGATGACTTCCACAGCTGGGTGGTGGTGGGTTTAGGGTGGTTGGGCGATGACTTCCACAGCTGGGTGATGGTGGTGGGGCGGATCATTTCCCACAGCTGGGTGTGATGGGGTGGGGGCGATGACTTCCCCAGCTGGGTGATGGTGGTGGGGCGATGACTTCCACAGCTGGCTGGTGGTGGTGGGGCGATGACTTCCACAGCTGGGTGATGGTGGTGGAGTGATCACTTCCACAGCTGGGTGGTGGTGGTGGGGCGATCACTTCCACAGCTGGGTGATGGGGGTGGGCGATCATTCCACAGTGGATGGTGGTGGGGCGATCATTCCACAGCTGGGTGATGGTGGTGGTGCTATCACTTCCACAGCTGGGTGCTGGTGGTGGGGCGATCACTTCCACAGCTGGGTGGTGGTGGGGCGATCACTTCCACAGCTGGGTTGTGGTGGTGGGGCGATCACTTCCACAGCTGGGTGTAGTGGGGGGGATGACTTCCACAGCTGGGGGTGGTGGTGGGGCGATCACTTCCGCAGCTGGGTGATGGTGGTGGCGCGATTCACTTCCACAGCTGGGTGATGGTGGTTTGGGGCGATCACTTCCACAGCTGGGTGGTGGGGTGGGGCGATCATTCCACAGCTGGGTGGTAGTGGGGCGTTTGACTTCCACGCTGGGTGATGGGGGTTTGGGGCGATGACTTCCCAGCTGGATAGTTTGGTGGGCGATGACTTCCACAGCTGGGTGGTGGTGGTGGGGCGATGACTTCCACAGCTGGGTGTGGGTGGTGGGGCGATGACTTCCACAGCTGGATGGTGGTGGTGGGGCGATGACTTCCACAGCTGGGTGATGGTGGTGGGGCGATCACTTCCACAGCTGGGTGATGGTGGGGCGAGCAAAACAACAGCTGGGTGTTGGTGGTGGGGCGATCACTTCCACAGCTGGGTGCTGGTGGGGCGATGACTTCCACAGCTGGGTGATGGTGGTGGGGCGATGACTTCCACAGCTGGATGGTGGTGGGGCGATGACTTCCACAGCTGGATATTGGTGGTGGGGCGATGACTTCCACAGCTGGGTGATGGTGGTGGGGCGATCACTTCCACAGCTGGGTGGTGGTGGGGCGATCACTTCCACAGCTGGGTGATGGTGGTGGGGCGATCACTTCCACAGCTGGGTGATGGTGGTGGGGCGATCACTTCCACAGCTGGATGGTGGTGGGGCGATGACTTCCACAGCTGGATGGTGGTGGTGGGGCGATGACTTCCACAGCTGGGTGTGGTGGTGGAGTGATCACTTCCACAGCTGGGTGGTGGTGGTGGGGCGTATGACTTCCACAGCTGGTGGTGGTGGGGGGGCGATCACTTCCAAAAGCTGGAGGTGGTGGTTGGGTGATGATTTCCCACAGTGGGTGATGGTGGTTTGGGGGCGATCACTTCCACACTGGTTGGTGTAGTGGGCGATCACTTCCACGCTGGTGATGTTGGTTTGGGCGATCACTTCCACAGTGGTTTTTGGTGGGCGATGACTTCACCAGCTGGTGATGGTGGTGGGGCATGACTTCCACACGGGTTGGTGGGGCGATATTTCCCACAGTGGATGGTGGTGGTTTGGGCGATGACTTCCACAGTGGGTGTATGGTGTTGGGCAAATCACTTCCACAGTGGGTGGTGGTGGGGATCCACTTCCACAGCTGGGTGATGTTGTGGGCATCACTTCCACAGCTGGTGAGGTGTAGGGGCGATCACTTCCACAGCTGGTATGGTGGTGGGCAATGACTCCCCAGCTGTTATGGTATTTTGGTGGTAGGCGAGACTCCACAGTGGTTGATGGTGGAAATTTTTGGGGGTCACCCCACAGCTGGTGGTTGGTGGGCATCACTTCCCAGCTGGTGATGGGGGTTTGGGGCGATCTTC
This sequence comes from Phyllomedusa bahiana, assembly GCA_025379985.1. NCBI lineage: Eukaryota > Metazoa > Chordata > Amphibia > Anura > Hylidae > Phyllomedusa > Phyllomedusa bahiana. The sequence continues at coordinate 10,356 of JAODAL010041771.1, read as the reverse complement.
CACAGCGGGTATGGGGGGTGGGGCGATACTTCCACAGCTTGTGGTGGGCGATGACTTCCACATGGATGGTGTGGTTGGGCGATGACTTCCACGCTGGGTGATGGTGGTGGGGCTCACTTCCCAGCTGGGTGATGGTTGTGGGGCGATCATTTCCCACGCTGGATGGGGGTTTGGGCGATATTCCCCAGCTGGTGGGGGTTTGGTTTGGGTCGATGACTTCCACAGCTGGGTGTTGTGGGGGGGATGATCATTCCAAGCTGGTGTGGTGGGGGGGATACTTCTACACTGGGTGATGTGGTGGGCATTATTCCACAGTTTGGATTTTGGTGTGGGGCGTCACTTCCACAGCTTGGGTGATGGTGGTGGGGCGATCATTTCCCCAACCTAGGATGTGGTGGGGGCATATTCCACAGCTTGGGTGTTTGTGGTGGAGCGATCACTTTACACTGGGTGGTGGTGGGGCGATCACTTAAACAAGCTGGGTGATGGTGGTGGGGCGATCACTTCCACAGCTGGGTGGTGGTGGGGGCGATTCACTTCCACAGCTGGGTGTGGTGGTGGGGCGATCAACTTCCAAACAGCTGGGTGGTGGTAGTGGGGCGATGACTTCCACAGCTGGGTGGTGGTGGTGGGGCGATCATTTTCCGCAAGCTGGGTGAGGGTGGTGGGGCAATCACTTCCACAGTGGGTATGGTGGTGGGGCGATCACTTCCACGTGGGTGGGTGGTGGGGCGCTCACTTCCACAGCTGGGTGTGGTGGTGGGGCGATGACTTCCACAGCTGGGTGGTGGTGGGGCGATCACTTCCACAGCTGGGTGATGGTGGTGGGGGCTCACTTCCACAGCTGGGTGATGGTGGTGGGGCGATACTTCAAAAGCTGGGTGGTGGTGGGGCGATCACTTCCACAGCTGGGTGGTGGTGGTGGGGGCGTTGACTTCCAGAGCTGGGTGATGGTGGTGGGGCGATCACTTCCACAGCTGGGTGATGGTGGTGGGGCGATGACTTCCACAGCTGGGTGGGTGTATATGGTGAGGCAGGGAGCCCTTCTGACAGCGAGGTGTGGGGGACACAATGGGATCAGGGAGGGCAGGGAGCTATGTTTAGGGGAACAGTGACCACTTCTGACAGACGGGTGTGTATGAGGCTATGTATGGGGAGAGCCATTATGGCGGCTGGGCACATGAGGCATAAGGGGGGTGCATGGAAGGTTTCTTAATGTCACTGTCATCTGTTCCTGACTTTCCAATTCTGTGATTGGAGGAGCTGTGTATATACATGAGGGGGCAGGAGAGGAGTATATATACCTGGGGCAGGAGAGGAGTATATACACCAGGGGCAGGAGAGGAGTATATACACCAGGGGCAGGAGAGGAGTATATACACCAGGAGCAGGAGAGGAGTATATACACTAGGAGCAGGAGAGGAGTATATACACCAGGGGCAGGAGAGGAGTATATACACCAGGTGCAGGAGAGGAGTATATATACCTGGGGCAGGAGAGGAGTATATACACCAGGGGCAGGAGAGGAGTATATATACCTGGTCTGGGTCAGCTCATAGCCTCACATGGCTTTAACTACCACCTGTACGCGGACGACACCCAGCTTTATATCTCCGGTCCTGACATTAACTCTCTTCTCTCCCGGATCCCAGAATGCCTATCATCCTTTTCCCTCCTTCTCCTCCTCCCGTCGCTTAAAACTAAATGTAGATAAAACTGAATTCATCATCTTTCCACCGTCCCCTCCATCCCTCCACCTGATCTCTCCATCACTGTCAATGGCCACACCCTCTCACCAGCTCCACAAGTCCGCTGCCTTGGGATAACCTTTGACTCCTCTTTACCCTTTCAACCCCACTCCAAGCCTCCCCTCTGCTCCCGCCTCCCTGAATAATATTTCACGCATCTGCCCATTCCTCAACTATGAACTACAAAACACTGTCAGCCCTTGTCATCTCCCGCCTCGACTACTGCAACATCCTTTCTGTGGCCTCCCAGTAGCACCCTCGCTCCCCTCCAATCCATCCTTAACTTGCTGCCCGTCTTATCCACCTGTCTCTCGGCAAACTCCTCTGCCTCTCCCCTCTGCCAATCCCTTCACTGGTTTCCCATTGCCCAGCGAATTCATTTCAAGCTACTAACCATGACCTACAAGGCTCTCCATGACCTCTCCCCTCCATACATCTCTGCCCTAATTTCCAGATACCTCCCCTCAGGCAATCTCCGCTCCTCACAGGACCTTCTTCTCTGCTCTCCCCTTATGAGCTCCTCACACAACCGTCTCCAAGACTTCTCCCGAGCTTCCCCCACACTCTGGAACTCACTGCCCCAACACCTCAGACTCTCCCCCACTCTCACCAGCCTCAAAAGCAACCTAAAAACCCATCTCTTCAGGATAGCCTACAACCCACACTAACCCCACCACCAGTACACCGGCCCGCAAACATGTCTGCCCCACACCTTCTGTCTCTCCCCTTCTTCCTTCTAGATTGTAAGCCCTCGCGGGCAGGGTCCGCTTTCCTCTCTGTTTCAGTTACTAGTCATTTTTGTCACCATTGTAATTGTTCCACATTTGTTATGTATGTAATTCCCCTTGAATGTACAGCGCCCTGGAATTAATGGCGCTCTAAAATAAATAATAATAATAATAATAATAATAATAATACCTGGGGCAGGAGAGGAGTATATACATGAGGGAGCAGGAGAGGAGTATATACATGAGGGGGCAGGAGAGGAGTATATACACCAGAGGCAGGAGAGGAGTATATACACCTGGGGCAGGAGAGGAGTATATACACCAGGGACAGGAGAGGAGTATATATACCGGGGGCAGGAGAGGAGTATATACACCAGGGGCAGGAGAGGAGTATATACACCAGTGACAGGAGAGGAGTATATACACCGGGGGCAGGAGAGGAGTATATACACCGGTGGCAGGAGAGGAGTAGATACATGAGGGGGAAGGAGAGGAGTATATAAAACTGTGTCAGGAGAGGAGGATATACACCGGGGGCAGGAGAGGAGTATATACACCAGGGACAGGAGAGGAGTATATACACCAGGGGCAGGAGAGGAGTATATACACCTGGGACAGGAGAGGAGTATATACACCAGGGACAGGAGAGGAGTATATACACCGGGGACAGGAGAGGAGTATATACACCGGGGCAGGAGAGGAGTATATACATGAGGGGGCAGGAGAGGAGTATATACACCTGGGGCAGGAGAGGAGTATATACATTATGGAGAAGGACCTCTCGGGTATTGTTGACCTTGGTGGGGCCAGCCGGGGGCATGATTGTGGGGAGGGTTTAGGACGGTTGGAGGGGGATATGTATATACATTGGGAGGCAGTATATGGGTATTTATATCATGGAGTAGGACATGAGTATATCCATCATGGAGCAGGACCTCTGGGGCATTGTTCACCTTGGTTGGGCTGAGCCTGGACCTGTATACATGTATTGTGTGGATGGTAGGAGTGGTTGGAGGAGATGAGTATACACATCATGGAGCAGGACCTCTGGGGCATTGTTGACCTTGGTTGAGCCAGGCCTCGGCATGTATTGTGTGGCTGGTAGGACTGATTGGAGAAGATATGTATATACATTAGGAGGTAGTATATGGGAATATACATCATGGAGAAGGACCTCTCGGGGCATTGTTGACCTTGGTTGGGCCAGTCCTAGGCATGTATTGTGTGGCTGGTAGGACTGGTTGGAGGAGATATGTATATACATTAGGAGGCAGTATATGGGTATATATATCAGGCTGCAGGAGATGAGTATACACATCATGGAGCAGGAGTGGAGTATATACATCATGGAGCAGGAGAGGAGTATATACATCATGGAGCAGGACCTTTCCGGGCATTGTTGACTTTGCTTGGGCCGGGCCTGGACATGTATTGTGTGGATGGTGAGATTGGTTGGAGGAGATATGTATATACATTGGGAGGCAGTATATGGGTATATATATCATGGAGTAGGAGATGAGTATATCCATCATGGAGCAGGACCTCTGGGGCATTGTTCACCTTGGTTGGGCGACCCGGGCGAACAGATTTGTTGGATGGGAGGATGGGTTGGAGGAGAGGATATACAACTGGGGCAGGGCCTCTTGGGGGTTGTTTACCTTGGTTGAGCCCGGCCTCGGGAATTTTGTGTGGGGGAGGATGGTTGGAGAATATGTATATATTTTAAAAGGGGCAGAAGGGGTATAAAAACAGGCGGCAGGAATGATATTACACAGGAGAAAGGAGAGGAGTAAACTCAGGCCCCCTTGGAGTTTTTGTTCCCTTTTGGGCCGGCCCGGGGCATGTTTGTGTGGTGGTAGACTGGGGGGAGATATGTTAACTTGGGAGGCATATATGGTAAAAATCAGGCGGGGAGATGGAAAACACATATGGGCGGGATCGGGGGTTTTGTTGACCTTGGTGAGGGGCCTGGTTTTGTGTGGATTAGGACGGTTGGGGGGAAAATTAAAATATTGGAGGCATATAGGGGTATATTATCAGGCGGGAAAAGGAGAGGGATAAATCGGAGCGGAGGGGATTTTTACTATGGAGCAGAGAGGAGATAAACAACAGGGGGGAAGGAGATATATCATGGAGAAGGAGGGGAGAAATATTACATCATGGGCAGGAGGGAGAATAATCATGGAAAGGGAGCAGTTACACACATGGGCGGGACCTCTGGAGCATTGGCCCTTTGGGTTTGGGGCCAGGCCGGGACAGTTTGTGGGCTGGTGGGAAAGGTTTGGAGGAGAATTAAACATTGGAGGCGAAATGTTAATATCAGGCTGTAGGAGATAGTATAACACATGGAGCAGGAGATTAGATTACATATGGAGCAGAGAAGTATTACATTGGAGCGGCCCTTTGGGATTTTTGACTTTGCTTGGCCGGGCCCTTGGACATGTTTTGGGGGAGGGGGTTTTGGGTTGGGGGAGTATGTATATAATTGGAGCAGTATATGGGAAAAATCATGGGGTAGAATGAGATTCCATCATGGAGCGGGAAACCTCGGGGGCATTGTTCCCTTTGGGTTTGGGCTGACCCGGACCTGTATAAGTATTTTTGGGGATGGTAGGAGGGTTGGGAAAAAGGATACACATCAGGAGAAAACCCTCGGGGGATATTGTGACCTTGGTTGGGCCAGGCCGGGCTGATTTGTCTGGTAGGACGTTTGGAGGAGTATGGTATAAAATTGGGGGGCGAAATTGGGTATATAATCGGGCGCCTGGAAGGTTCCATCATGGAGCAGGCCCTCGGGGGATTGTTGCCTTGTTGAGCAGGCCTGGAGATTGTGGGGATGGGGGGAGGTTGGGGGAGATATTTTAAATACATTAGGGGGGCATATATGGAATATATATCAGGGCAGAGAGAGTATATCCTCAAAAATGGGAAAAACACAGGACAAGGGGAGTATATCATCTGGACAGGAGAGGATAATACTCATGGAGCGGGAGGGGATAAACGATGGAGGGGGAGAGGAGTATTACGCTGGGGCAGGAAAGGGGAGATATACTATGGAGAGGAGGGAGTAAACATAGGAGGGAGGGAGTATTACATCATGGAGCAGAAAACCCAGGAGAGGGGAGAATCATCATGGGCAGGAGGGGAGTATCACATCAGGGAAGCCCCTCTGGGGGCTTGTGCCCTTGGTTGGGCCTGGACATCTATTATGTTTGGGACATTTTTATTTTTACATAAAAAAAAGGTTAAACCCCAAGAGTGGACTAAACGCTCCCTGGGGGGCAGTGAGGACAAAGCGGCCAGAATCACCCTCCACCAGCCCCGGCCTCCATAAATAAGCCGGCTATTTACATTAGCACACAGGGGCCATTGCTGGTGTTTTTGTAATCCTGTTGGCACTCATTCTGTTATGAGGGTAAACTGCGATACAATGGGTCCGTGTAATGAAGACAAAGAGAGGAGGGGGTAATGACTAGTGATCCCGTTATGTGCTTAACAGGGCCAGGAGCCACCACATTCCAGTCATCCCCCCTGGGGGCCGCTATTGTGACTCCTACAGTATGTGGTTATATGACCATAGAGATGGCCGGGCCTCTGCCCCAACCCAAACAACTCCCTGCTGGTCTAGAGATCATGGCACAATCAGGACCTGTAGACCCCAACCATCCAATGAAGAAATGCTATGGACCAGACGCGTTGTATGGGGCCGTCAAAATTAACAGGATTTGTTGTAGAAACCTTTAAGACTTTTCACTTCTCGCCCAGTGGTTTCAGTAGAACTTGGAAAGGTCATGGGTAGAAAAAATGGAGTAAGCTAAGAGACCTATTGAGATCTTCCAAGAGTTACATCAATAGAAGCCCTTGAACTATCTGAGCCTGACCCCATGTACGGACTGCTAACAATGCCCCATCATTGAAGGTGGATTCTGTTGTATCCACTCCCAACCCATACGTCCTACTAGATGGGGTGGTTATGTCCATCAAAGGAGGTTCCTACTATACAAACAACTATCCATATGTCCTACTAGTAGGGGTGGTTATGTCCATCAAAGAAGATTCCTGCTGTACCCAACCCATATGTCTTCCTAGATGGGATGCTTATATCCATCACAGAAGATCCCTACTGTACCCAACCCCAAGACATATGTCCTTGTAGATGGGATGGTTATGTCCATCACAGAAGGTCCCTACTGTACCCAACCCCAAGACATATGTCCTTGTAGATGGGCTGGTTATGTCCATCATAAAAGGTTCCTCCTGTTCCCAACGCACATGTCCTACTAGATGAGCCGGTTATGTCCATCAAAGGAGAATTCTGTTGTATCCAATCCCAACCCATACGTCCTACTAGATGGGTTGGTTATGTCCATCAAAGGAGGTTCCTGCTGTACAAACCACTATCCATGTGTTATACTACTAGAGGTGGTTATGTCCATCAAAGAAGATTCCTGCTGTACCCAACGCATATGTCCTCCTAGATGGGCTGGTTATATCCATCAAAGGAGGATTCTGTTGTATCCAACCCCAACCCATACGTCCTACTAGATGGGCTGGGTTTTGTCATCATATAGGTTCTGCTGTCCAACCACATTGCTATATATGGGCTGGTTATATCCATCAAAGGAGGATTCTGTTGTATCCAACCCCAACCCATACGTCCTACTAGATGTGGTGGTTATGTCCATCAAAGGCGGTTCCTGCTGTACCCAACCCATATGTCTTCCTAGATGGGATGCTTATGTCCATCATGTACCCAACCCCAAGACATATGTCCTTGTAGATGGGGTGGTTATGTCCACACGAAGGTCCCTACTGTTCCCAACCCCCAAAACATATTTCCTTGTAGATGGGCTAGGTATTGTCCCATCATAAAAAGGGTTTCCCCCCTGTTCCCAACGCACATGTCCTACTAGATGAGCCGGTTATGTCCATCAAAGGAGAATTATGTTGTATCCAATCCCAACCCATACGTCCTACTAGATGGGTTGGTTATGTCCATCAAAGGAGGTTCCTGCTGTACAAACCACTATCCATGTGTTATACTACTAGAGGTGGTTATGTCCATCAAAGAAGATTCCTGCTGTACCCAACCCATATGTCCTCCTAGATGGGCTGGTTATATCCATCAAAGGAGGATTCTGTTGTATCCAACCCCAACCCATACTTCCTACTAGATGGGCTGGTTATGTCCATCATAAAAGGTTCCTGCTGTTCCCAACCCAAATGTGCTATCAGATGGGCTGGTTATATCCATCAAAGGAGGATTCTGTTGTATCCAAACCCCCCCCAACCCTACAAAATTGGGGGGTAGTCCAACAAAGCGGTCCTGCTGTACCCCAACCCATAGCTTCCTAATGGGGATGCAAAGTCCTCATTTACCCCAACCCCCAAGACTATGTCTTGTGAAGGGGTGATGTCCACTAAAAAGGGTTCCTCTGTTACCAACCCCCCCATGTTCTAAAAAGATGGGGGGGTTATGTCCATCAAAGGGGGGATTCTGTTGTACCCAAATTCCAACCCCAAAGTCCTTTTTGATGGAGGGGGTTATGTCCATCAAAGGAGGTTCCGCTGTAAAACCACTGTCCCTATGTCCTACTATAAGGGTTATGTCCTCATGAAGGTCCTGCGTTCCCAATCCCCAAATCATACTCCTCCTAAGGGGTGGTAGTCCTTTATAGAAGGTCCATGCCTTTCCCAAACCCCCAGTTCTATTAGAGGGGTGGTTATTTCCTCAAGGGGGGATTTCTGTTGTAATCCAACCCCAAACCCCTATTCCTACTAGATGGCTAGTTATTCCATCAAAGGGGATTCTGTTGTATCCACTCCCCCCCCATAATTCCACGAGTGGGGGGGTTATGCCACAACGGAGGTTTTTCCCGCGACAAACCATTTCAACTGTTTCCTACAGTAGGGTGGTTTATTCCATCAAAGAAGATTCCTGCTGTACCCAACCCATATGTCTTCCTAGATGGGATGCTTATGTCCATCATAGAAGGTCCCTACTGTACCCAACCCCAAGACATACAGTATGTCCTTGTAGAAGGGATGGTTATGTCCATCATAAAAGGTTCCTGCTGTTCCCAACCCACATATTCTATTAGATGGGGTGGTTATGTCCATCAAAGGAGGATTCTGTTGTATCCAACCCCAACCCATACGTCCTACTAGATGGGGTGGTTATGTCCATCAAAGGAGGTTCCTGCTGTACAAACCACTGTCCATATGTCCTACTAGTAGTGGTGGTTATGTCCATCATGGAAGGTTCCTGCTGTTCCCAATCCCAACTCATACGTCCTCCTATATGGGGTGGTTATGTCCATCATAGAAGGTCCCTGCTGTACCAAACCCCAACCCATAGGTCCTCGTCGATGTTGTGGTCACTCTAGATTGTGGTCTTCTAATGAGAGATTATAGACTCTGTAAGATGCAGTGTTCTCCTGGAGGTGGGGGCTTGTCTGAGCACTATACAGAGTATCCTTTCATCTCACCCGCGGTCATGTAAGACTGAGGGCTGTGTGATGACAGCAGCTGACCAAGACCCTCTACAACCAGCTCATGGCCATGACCACTTCTATCCCTACCGCTGTAGTTCTACCACCACCACCTCCTCCATCATAACAAGTTAGGATCGGATAATGAATTCCTATGACTGAGGTAGTGTCCTCTGGAGGTCGGTGGCCCCAATGATGCCCCGTGTCCGGCAGCCACCCCACCCCTACACTGATAAAGCTTGGTGCACCTCATGCTCAGCTCCTGTTCCAAGTCTCTCTCACAAGTTTCCATCAAGATCCTGGGTAAAAATATCTTGACAGACGCCACGGTGGATCCACAGGGGACAACTGGGCAAATGTGGTCATTTTTGGACTATGTTCTACCTGGATACGGGGCCAAATACCCAAAACCCTTTAGGGGGGAACCAAGTAAGGTTTATGCCCCAAAGAAAAAACCAACTCCAATCACATGACCTCACCGTGGACGAAGGGGAAAGGGAGGGGGGGGGGGGGGGATTCCTGCCTCATTAAGACACAAATGAGGCTCCAGAGGATGGTAATGGCCCCCACCGGGAGGTCCCAGATCCTCCATGATGAGATTACAATTATCTGCTGGATACGCAATTAGCGCTCAACTATGTGCCCCCCCCAATCATCCGAATCCAGATCACATCCCTGATACTCTAAGTTTTATGAGAGGAGAGTACTGCATACACTATGAGGGTAGAGATGATGGGGTTAAAAACGATCCGTGCAACACTATGTGTGAGATAGGGGGTTTAACCGTCTGTACATACACTATGAGGGAGAATGAGAGGGTTTTTTAACACGCCACGTACTAAAAATGAGGGTAAGATATGAGGGTTATACCATACTGCAAACTATGAGGAGAATGATGGGGGTTATAACTGACCCCCGATAACCCTTTTGAGGGGAGAAAAAGAGGGTTATAATGATCAAAAACCATTTATGATGGTAGAGATGAGAGGGTTAAACTGATCACGTCATAACTATGAGGGGTAGAATAAAGGGGTTTTAAAAACGATCACTGTACATACACTATGAGGGTAGAGATGATGAGGGTTATAACCCATCACTGTACATCAAAGAGGGTTAAAAGATGGGGTTTAAAAACCCACATGTACATAACTTTTGGGGTGAGAAATAGGGTTTTAAACCATCATTTTACATACACTATGGGGAAGGAGATAGGTTAAAACCCCATTGTACATACACTATGGGGTAAAGGGGAGAGGGTAAAACCCCATCCTGTCAAACACTAGAGGTAGAATGATGGGGGGTTAAAAAACCCCACATGTACATACATTTGAGGGTAGAGATGATGGGGGTTATCCCCACACTGTACAAAAACCAAAGGGTGGGTGATGG
>JAODAL010041770.1:0-35537 GCA_025379985.1 Phyllomedusa bahiana | reverse complement strand
ATAGCCCCATAGGGTGTCCGCAAACTCTTGAAATGGCGCGCTAAATAAAATTGTAATGAAAGATGAGCACCCCAAGTCCGGTGGAGCTCCTCCTATTCTGGGGCCCTTGTGGTTGTGCCAAATAGCGCACTAGGGCCACATATGAATATCTCTGAAAACAGCAGAAGACTGTGGAGAATCAATATTAAAGTTTCATTTTTCCTGATCACATCTACCAGAGTTCTTGTTGAATAATGCTGAAAATTGAAAATCTGCAAAAAAAAGTGAAATTTTAAGATTTCTCCCCACTTTGCTTTAATTCCTGTGAAACACCTAATGGGCTAATAAACTTCCTAAATGCTGTTTGAATACTTTAAGTGGGTGTATTTCTTAGATGAGTCATTTATGGCGGGTACACTAACATACAGGCCAATCAAAATCACGTTAGACTGGACTGTCCCTAAAAAAATGTATATTGCTCAATTTTCTTGAAATGTGAAAATTACTACAAATTTACTACGCCCCCAAATATCAAATAAATAAAAAAAAGACATTTAAAAAAAAGATGCCCACTACGAGTAGACATATGGTTTTGAATGCTAGTTAAAAGCCTATTTTGAGTGAATAACTATCGTCTTAACACGCAGAGCATTTTTGAAGTTTTGAAAATGGTACATTTTCAATTTTCACACGAAACTTTGATATTTTTAAAATAAAAAAGGACATTTTGGACCAAAATTTCATACTATCTTAAAGCTACAGTGTGTCACGAGAAAACAATCTCTGGAATACATGGATAGGTTAAGGTGTCAAAAAGTTATTCTCCACAATAAAGGGGTGATACATGGGCAGATTAAACAAAATGGGGCCTGTCAGAGAGAGGCCAAGAACTGGCTCCGCGTAAGGGTTAAGGGAACAATAAGGTAAAAGTATAAAAATTAAATACAAATTAAATAGATTATATATAAATCACATTTACAGATTGTTTATACACATAGAAATACCATATCATTTTAAAAGTATTACAAGAAAAAAGGGGAAAAAACTTTATTTAAAAACAAAAGAAAAAAAAAAAGATTGAATGTAACTAAATGTAGCCATTATAGACTGCTGGATTTATTTAAGGTCTATCACTAAGGGGTAATCACATTACTATTTTGGAACCTTTGAGTATTTAGTATTTTCATATTATAATGGCGGACACGAGAACAAGGAGGTCCAATCATGGCCCCCTTCCCCCTGCAGGAGCTCCCGAACACACGGCGTAATTGCGCCCCGCAATTATGCCGTGTGAACATAGCCTAATAGTGATTACTATTGTTTAAGAGGATATGAGGTCTAGAGTTACGATAAAAAGATATAAAGTGTTCTGTATTCTCGAGATTTTAGTAACACCCACACATATGTATGTAAAAGAAACTACTGATTTTTAGCGATAAAATGTGCTTTGACACTCAAAGAAAATATATCATGATAATGAGCCAAAAAATGTATATACCATGAAAAAAGGACAAAAAATTTGCCAAAATATAAAAAAAAGTAAATATATAAATAAGTAACTCAATTAATTATTAGTAGTGTTGAGCGATTTTTATCGACAAAGTTGAAAATCGGGCAAGGTTTTATATGGTGATGAAATTTCCCCAGATACATTCGATAAATTAATGAGTTAAAATCTGAGCATCATCTATTAAGAATCGCCTTTTTCGGCGCTCCTGTAATTCTAGGCGGCCAGCAAAATCAAATTATAGAATAAGAGCAGGGTGAAAGAGTGTGCGACGGCATGAACTGGGAATGGGTATGGTTGCATGGGCTGGAAAAATCACATGACCTCGAGTAATACATAGAACAGCGTTTCCTTTTCAGCCTCAGTGTACTCTCATCGGTCCTCATAGGGAAAAGGACGTGCGCTCTGCCTGTGGCCCACCCAGCGCAGCGAAAATTAGTCTATTTCTGCACAGAGAAACCTCTGCTATTAGTCTGAGTGATCCTTCCAATTTAGTTAGAATTTACAGAGATTTAAACAATTTATGTAGTTAGCTTAGAGAATTTTAAACGAGCAGCAACTACCGCTGTAAAGTTACACGGCAGGAGGGAGCGTGGGGGGGGGGGGGGGCCCGCGGCGAACACGAGAACAAGCCTCTATCTATAAGAAATCAATTGGATATAAGTTCACCAAGAATTAGCTGTAGATATTGTAAGTGGAATATCTTTTTTTATTAACAGTTTTGCTATTGAAGCTAATATTCCTGGATATTGGGCAGTCTGAACTTATATTGGATAAACATCATTTCTAGTAACTGCAGGTTCTTTGTTAGCGCAAGGAAACTCCAACTTTTAATACTCAGTATACAATGTTCAGAAAGGTTGTTCAATTTTACCCATTACACCTGTGATCTCGTTTTATATTTCAACCTTGCACTTAAAATTACAATCCAGCAATCTTGTAGACAGCAATCAGCACAGATTCAGATTGTTTGCCAAAAAATACCGATTATCGTACGATAAACATCCACAGTTACGTGTTTTTTGTGACTATTGCGCACCCAGTACATTTCATTGACGCAGCATCTACGTAAATTTTCTTAAAACAGCAATTCACAATATCACCACAGGTGAATTGAAAGGTGCCAAAAAATACAGTATTATTATTTCCAAAACATAACAGTTTACTTGTTTTATTTTGACTTTTGCGCACTCCAGTACGTCATCTGACGCAGCATCTACTAAATCTTAAAACAGCAATTCAATATTCACCACAGTGTGAATTGAAAGGTGCAAAAAATACGATTATTATATTCAAAACATAACAGTTACTGTTTTTTGACTTTTTGCGCACCCAGGTACTGAGTTCATTGACGCCGCATCCTACGTAAATCTTAAAACAGCCAATTCTATAATCACCACAGGTGAATTGAAAGGAGCAAAAAAACAGTATTATTAAAGCAAAACATAACATTACGTGTTTTTTGACTTTTGCCGCACCACAATCACAGCACCACAAAAAAAAGTACTGTTTCATTGACGCAGCATCTAACGTAAATCTAAAACAGCAATTGCTATATTTCAACCACATGGAATTGGAAAGGTGCAAAAAATACAGTTTATTATATCCAACAAACAGTTAACGTGTTTTTGACTTTTGCGCACTCCAGTACTGATTCCTTGACGCAGCATCTACGTAAAACTAAAACAGCAATTCTATATTACCACAGGGAACTTAAAGGTGCAAACAAATACCGTGTATTATACTAAAAACATAACAGTTACGGAGTTTTTTGACTTTTGCGCCACCCCAGTACACTGTTCATTGCGACGCAGCATTACTAAATCGTTAAAAACAGCAATTCCTATATTTCACCACAGGAGACATTTGAAAGGTGCAAAAAATACCGTTTATTATACGAAAACATAACAGTTTACTGTGTTTTTTTGACTTTTGCGCACCCAGTACGATTCATTGACGCAGCATCTACGTAAATCTTAAAACAGCAATATCTATATTCACACAGGTGAATTGAAAGGTGCAAAAAATACATAAATCCCACAGCAGCAACCAAGATTAAATCGAGCTCACCTGAGGTTGTGGCGCGCGGTTCCAAGCAGGGTTCTCAAGACACTGCCTACGAAGGCTCCAACAGCATGAAAAAGGTAAAAATGAGAACTCCGCCTCAAAACAAAGGGGAAGATCAGAAGGCACCAAGATAAGAGAAACAATTTATATTTTTTGAGTATCAAAAAGACTATCTTAAAGCGAGACATGCCCACAGCGGGATAAAACCAAGTTTATACCTGCATCCATGTTTGCCACCTATACCGCGTTGTGAAAATCTACCGCTCGATTCTTATTCTATAACAACATTTATGTCAAGTTTCCTCCACCCATCACCTACTTCCGTATTATATGAAAACACTCCAATCAGGCAAGGGGGCGGGAGAGAAGAGAGGAAATAAAAAAAAAAAAAAAAAAAAATCTCTCTCAAAAGGGGGAAAAAGAGAGAAAGGGAAAAAAAAAAAAAAAACAAAAAAAAAAACAACAAGAGGAGAAAAGAACCGCAGAAAGGGGCACAAAAAAAAAAAAAAAAAAAAAAAACAAAACAAAAAAAAGGGAGAAAGAAAGAACAGACAAATTACAAACCGCACAAATCAAAAAAGTTTAAAATGAGATGCTACCTTTTCTATAATACGTGCAGCGCTTGGTCTAGGGGCGAGGGGTAGCACGATACACACAAAATAAACCATTAGCCCTTCCCAATCTATCGTAATGACCTTTTATGAACCCCACCCACCTGGAAACCACAAGCCCCCGCCCAACCCCAACCTACAACACCAAAAACCCACCCAACCCCCCCTCCCCCCCGCACCCCACAGCGACCCCAAAGACCCATAAGCAATCAGTACAAGCATCGCGCCCGTGGTCCAAAACGCCCCGAAGTGAACCATATCTTAAGACAGCACCAGACGCACCTATACACAGTAACCCGAACTCCGCAATATCAATCAAGCGTCTGGTAGTGCAAACCCAACGTATCTCAAAGTTACATGTACACATCAAGACAACTAAAACTAACACAACAACCGCATCGCAATTCAAGCAACTAGTTATAAAATAATTAAAAAACACAACCATCAAGAAGACCTTTGGATATACTATAGTATGTTTTACAAACATACAACATGAGCATCAAGATAGAACCACTACAAAGAAAAACCTACTAAGTTGAGCCAGATTATCTGTATTTAATCTATTAGTTCTATGACTAGGTCTAGGTTGAGCAGCGAAGAATGCAGAGTGGGGTGCTTTCCTTGAAACGAATCAACAGCCATTTCGCAGGCAACAGTCTAAGATAGGATCATCTTGAAACAATAAACGGGAGATATTTTAATATACTCTTTTTTATAATATGATTAAACTCACTGCTATATGTAGTCAACAAAAAGTTGGACCATTGTATTTTTTTGTTTTTGTTGTTTGTCACCATCTTTCATAAGATATAACAGGTCAGATCATTCCTCGTTTCTCCATCTCATACTGGGCTCTCAACTAACGCCATTATGGGTACCCCCTTTTTCGCAATCTATCAACAACATTTTTTTGTTCCCTTCAAAGCTCATTTTGCGGATGAACAATTACTCTTCGCTCTAACTAGTTCCACCATATGGTAATAGCTTTAATGTATGCCTGGATGACAAGAACTGGCTGAAGTATGCCCTAATTACTAGCTGTTGGTTTTCATTAAATAGTTGAATGTATAGATTTTTTTTATCCCGAAGAACCATCAAGGAAAGATCCAAAAAGTTATAGAATACTGAACTGGTAATGAAAGTAAAAAATAAACCAAAAGCATTATTATTGAGTATATGAAACAAAATGCTGATTGCGTATGTCACATAGAATCCTATGACGATGACGTCAATCTATGTAACGCCCCTTACAGTGCATAATGAATGGTTTCACAAATAGTATGTGCGAGAGTGTGTATGCTCCTTTCAGTAAAAAAAAACACATACCTCAACCACCGATACAAAAAAAAGGTTTGCAAAGAAGGGAAAACTTGTGCTCCCATAAGAAGCAACCTATCTTCTGAAGGTAAAATGTATTGCAAAACATAAAATAATTGCATGAGAAAGTAACAATCTCAATCTAATGACCATCAGAATATAATCAATCATTATCATCCCTATCTGTGGAAATATTTCCTTGGTGTGAACTCTATTGCCTTCATCCTAAAAAAATGTGGAATTGCAGTATACAAGCGATAATATCGCACGCTAATCCAACTACATTGTTCACACCCATTCAAATTGATCAACAATTTGCCAAACATGTTTTTGTATCTTTAAGAAAGCCAAAACATCTCTAACCAAAGGCTGCAGAAGAACATCCACCACTCGGCACAATACGTTCATTTAAGGAACCTATGCCCGCCACGATGGGATCTCATAGGTGGCGGAATAGTTCTTATGGATCTATTGGGACAGTGAGTGGAAAATAGGGATAACGGGCATATTTCACAAATAGGTAAGTCCATATCTCTCTGCAGAGGATTCCCAATTTGAGTCCCTCATCTAGAATATTAATCAGATCTTTAGAAAACAAATAATTATGGGACTCATGAATAATATCCTGATATGTGGCCCTCATTTATCCAGAGAGAAGATTATACGAAAATAATGTAAAGACTATGTTTCAAAAGAACGACTGACCCCTCCCTTATCTGTCTTCGATAGTTGATCTTTGTTTGGCTAGAGAGATTTTTATAAGAATTTTCTTCTCTTCTGTATCTCATATTAGGATCCAGTAATAAACAACACAGTGGACTCAATAAGTTTCCGTTCTGAACTAGATCTTGAAATTATTCCTAACGCAGCTGAGCGAGACACCAAGAGGATAAAACTGTATCCTACGTGTCCTAAATATTTCTATTATACACATCATGCGAAATGTATCCAGATTTAAAAAGTTCTTTTTATTGAAACTGTTTCTATGTGGAACCAGAGGAGGTGATCATAAAAGGTCATTACTAAATAGGAAGCATTTGGATTCTATAGATGTTGAACACTGCCAACCCCCTCTGGTCTCAATTATAGAACAGATCCTCATTTAATAATTGATGTGAATTTGGTCTGATCCCCCCTTCTTTTCTCCCTTTTTTTTTTTTTTTTATTTCCCTTTCTCTCCTTTCCCTTTTTTTTTTTTTTTTTTTTTTTCTTATATTTTTCCCTTTACTCTCAATTCCCTTGTTTTTTTATTTTTTTTTTTTTTTTCTCTCTCTCTCTCTCCCTCCCCCTTGCTGAATGGGTGTTTCTATAAAAGGAAAGAACTATGACAAATGTTGTGATTTAATGAACTAAGAAAACGCTAGATCGAAACCGCGTCAACAAGATTGTCAGGTTTAACAATTGGTTTTTATCCTGTGGCATTCACTGTCTAATATTGTCCTTTTTTGAGATACTCAAATAAATTGTTTCCTCATATTGGCTGCCTTCTGATCTTCCCCTTTGTTTTGACGGCGGGTTCAATTAATTACCTTTTTCATCCGCTGGTGCAAAAAATACAGTTTATATATCAAAACAATAGACATTTACGTGTTTTGACTTTTGCGCACCCATACTGTTTCATTGACGCAGCATCTACTGTTAAATCATAAAATAGCAATTCTATATTCACCCACAGTGAATTTAAAGGTTGCAAAAAATTCCGTTTTTGATGATCAAAACATAACAGTTACCTGTTTTTTTGACTTTTGCGCACCCAGTACATGTTTCATTGACGCAGCCATCTACGAAATCTTAAACAGCAATTCTATATTCACCACAGAGAAATGAAAGGGGTGCAAAAAATACAGTTTCATTATAACAAAACAATAACAGTTACGTGTTTTTTTTAGACTTTTAGCGCACCCATACTGTTCTTTGACGCAGCATTCTACCTAAATCTTGAAAACAGCAATTCTATATTCCCCACAGAGTGAATTGAAAGGTTGCAAAAAATACCATTTTATTATACCAAAAACATAACAGATACGTGTTTTTTGGAATTTTTGCCCAGTCCAGATTTGTTGATAGAGACCCTTGCAGTTTTTTTTAAATTTGAATCCAGCAATTTTGTTTTGATTAGAAGGGATTTGAGAATAGCTGTGATTTGCCTGTACTTTTATAAGAGACTTTTTCCAAAACTGATTCCAACCTTCTCAAATTTTTATATTTTCTGGACATGGGAGCGAAATGCAGGTGGTAAGCGAGCAAAGAGGGGGGTAGCACATGGAGGTAGAGGTACGAGAGAAGGTGGCTCCTTCCAGTGCTGGCGCACAACACGCATGCCATGGATCGTCACGTTGCAGGCGACCAGTCAGGCCTTCATCGCTGAGGTCAAGGGCCCTGTGAATCTAAGTAACGAACATCGTCGCCAATCAGTCCTTCCAGGTGGTTATTAATGCAACCTGCATTAGCAGTCTTAACCTCCTCGTCCTCCCAGTCCACGGCCACAAATGTCGTCATCAGCATCATCAGCAAACCGTCCAACATGAAGCAGCCCAAATGTCAACACGTGTACCCACCGACTGTGGATAATCCATTGGCTGAAGACCTCTTTGATGACAAAATGCGGTTGGGGGTCAGAAGGCATGTAAAAGATCAAGAGGATGGATATATAAGTCTGCTCAGACCCCAGTTACTATGCCACCAGAGGAGGTGAAGGAAGCCGGTCAAATCGCAAAAATCCCGTCGGTCGGCCAACGCCTTGCAGTGCCCACTTGCTGTAGCCCGCATCTTCTGGATGCAGAAAGTCAGGACGACCAAGTCACCTGTGTATGATGATGATGATGAAGACGACATTGCGGATCCATCTGGTCTTTTCCGCAGAATTTTTGCTTGCGAGCGCATCATCAGTGGACGAGGAGGAAGACGATGGGGAAGTGCAATACGGTGTCCCGCCACAAACAAGTGGAGAGAGGCGGTCGCAGATAGTCCGCTGATATGATTCCGGCCAGCCAGTCAGCGCAAACCCGGCTCCTCGCTTATCGGCCGTCCAAAAGGCGCCTCCAGGACCTCTCAAGCCTGGGCCTTCTTGAGGCAAGCCTCTGATTTCACACCAGCGATGTCCCATATGCCCCTTTGCCGTAAAACATAAGTAGAGGCAAGAACCTTAATGTTAACCACCCACCAAACATGTCCTAGTCACATGCAAGCGAATGCAATGAAGTTGAAATGGAGGAAACACTTATGGTCCAAAAAGGCCAGACCGATTCCGTGCCTCCAACCACTGTCACACCCTCTGTCACCGCCTCCCGTCCCACCTCCGCCACCACCAAGCGTTCCCCCGCTGCCCATGTCTCTCAGATTCATGATCAGGATCAGCCTCCGCTTCAGCCTCCACCGTCGCCCGAGTGACCACCAGCTCACCACCAGAGACCCCTCCTACCCCATCTCCTTCCGCCAGGTTGAACGACCTGCAACGCCGTACAGCGGCAGTCAAGCCAGCCAGCCTTCTGTCTTCCAGGTTTGTGGGAACAGAAGAAACACTTTTAACCCAAACCATCCCAAAGCCAAAAGCCTGAAATGTGTCGTGCATTGCCCAGGCTTTTGGCCTTGGAAATGTTTGCCTTTCCGTCTGGTGGACCCACAGATGGGTTTCCTGCCACGTCATGGCCCTCGCCTGCCCCCAATAACCAGAAGCCCGAGCAGGGGCATTTCTATTGCCGAAAAGCCGACCCTGCCCTGGCCTAGCCACGTGTCAATTAAAATTTTCAAGCGCGTTGTCGCATCTGAGTCCGGTAAAAGTCCAACCTCACCACCACACATGTACTAGTTAAGCACGGCCAAAGCCGCTATATTCTCAGTGCGACAGCTCACTGGGTAGAGCTGGGTGGATGTCTTCTGGGGGTGTACGTGGCTCTCAGGCTCGCGCACGGCTCTTCAAAATGCAGGGCATGGTGCAGGCTCTTTCCCCCAAGGTGCCTCTGGTGGCATCACGTGCCCAGAACACCCGGCCGTGTTGAAATTAATCTGCTATGGAGACCAGTCCCACACACAGGGCAGTAGCTGTGGACTGGCTCTAAGCAAACGAGACGAGCGCTGGCTGGGTGGACAAGAACCTCACAGCAGTGCAAGTGTGTGCGATAACGTGGCGAAATCTGTCTTGCCAGGCCCTTAAGATCGGTAGGCTGGAGCACATCCCGTTGCCTGGCACATGTCATGAACCTGTCGTCCAGAAATTTCTTAAAGAGCTAACCCGTCTACTGCCTGCTGAAGAAGGCTCGAGGTCTGAGTTCGCACTTCCGCCGCCTTCGCCACCCTAGCTTCATCCCGCCTGGCTTGCGATGCAGCGACAGCTCAGGCCTACCCGTCAACCGTCTCATTGTTGACGTGGCAACACGCTGGAATTCCACCCTCCACCATGCTTCCAGCGATTGTGGCAGCAAAAAAAGCGCAATTATGCCATTACGTCAGTACGAATTGACACATGGCCAGACAACAGCGGTACGGACCTCGGGGTGTTTGAACCACCGAGAGTGGAGGCAGGGTGGAAAAGAGCTCTGCAAACACATCCAATGCCAGTTATTGAAAGACGCCACCAAATGCTTCGTCAGTGCGGACCAATGCCCTTGTCAGCATGAGCTTGATGGTGAATCTTGAGATCTGGAACGATCGATGGACACTCTGAAGACAACAGTTTCCCCGCCAGCGTACGGAGGAGGAGACGGACACAGATGCGAACACACGGCGAGACCAATTCTCTCCGTCAAATCACAAGGCCCGACAGTATTCAACAATTTCATCGGCTCATAGGCAGTGTGGTTCGGGTCCAGAGCTAGTGCAAGGTGGCGCATCAAGCTCTCAGGGTGCATCATCTCAGCAAGCAGGGCTGTGTTGAAGCTGTGCCGAGGCAGCGGAGGAAGGCGAGAGAAGGTAAATTCCTAGACACCGATGTTACCGGACGTCCCTGCCTTGTGAAAGAGGTTGGCGCGACTTTGAAGGAGGAGGAGGAAGATGAGGAAATCTCAGTTTTGCTAGTGGCCCCTCGACTCCATAGGCTTGGGAAAGTCAAGTCTCATCTCTCACATGAGTTGACTTGGAGATGCACCATTTCCTCCAACATATATCCTCCATTAGCATCAAAATGAACAACAGTGACTGGGTGCCACCCTCCCGGATTCCCCGGTACAAAACAAAAATCAGCACTTTCCTTCCGACCACCCAAATAAAGATTAAAAAGCAGGAAATGGGTGAGACCTTATGCTGATTGAGATCAACCTGTGAGACATCTGTTCGTCTGCTTCACGTACCCCAAATGTGCACGTGGAAACAACATACAGCGAACGTGACAGCAGTAGAAGTGCCAAGTCGGCGTAGCGGACAGCATCTAGGCAAGGTGGCAGAATCCTAATTGGGATATTACCTTCTGGCCCACTTTGTTAACGCACTCACCAACGCCATGCAATCAGGGCACACATCCAACACACAGAGTCAGCTTTAAGAATCATAGGCGTGCACGACTATCTGCGTCTCAACACCGATTTTTGCATGTGTTCCGGACCCAATAGACTTCATTATGTATCTACACTAATTGGACGAATGGCCCGAGCTGGCCTTCGTCACGCCATAGAGGTGTTGTCCGGCCCAGCAGCCATCGTCATATCTGAAGCAGGACCTACAGCACGCTGGAGAGAGTCATTACAGACAAACGCATCGGCTTTCCACAATATATTGATCGTATTTGACTTTCATCAAGATGTAATCAGGCATGAGATCCTCTGATGAAGTTGTTGGCCCCAATTGCCGAGGTCACCGATTAATTTTGCCGGTCTACTCACATACCTTTTTCAACAGAAATGGTCCTCTTGAAAACATTTTTTAAACATGATCATTTCTTACTTGCGCAATTTTTATTCTCTTTTTCCCAACAGTATTCATTTTGATGGATTTGCTGTGAGGAGACTGTAAAAACAGCAAGGTTTTCATGACAACACCGGATTCCCATTTTACACACTTTATCAAAAAAGTTTTCTGCATTGTCAATGGTTTTTTGAGGTCATGTTGCTGGAGATAGCAGCTATAATCATGGTCCTTTGGAACAGATATGTGGACTTCTAAGTGGCAATTCTACCCCTCACAATTTTTAATAGGTGGCTGAGAAAGTCATATTTATAAATTTTTGGGGTCATGTTTGCTGGAGATACAGCTATAATTATCGGATCCTTTGGAATAGAATGTGGCTTCTAAGTGGGCATTTCTACCCTCACAATTTTTAACAGTTGGCTGGGAGAAGTCCCTATTTTTTTTTTTATAAATGTTTTGTGGTCATGCTGGCTTTGAAAAGCAGCTATTACTACAGATCCTATTATAAAAAAATGTTAGTTTTCTAACAGACATTGTTCTTCACAATTACCAAAGTGGCTCAAGGGTCATGCTTTGAATTTTTGGGGGCATTTTCTATCTTGTGACATGCAGCTATACTACAGTTCCTATTCTAAAAATGTTGTTTCTAACAGACATTGTACTTCACAATGGACCAAAGTGGCTCAAGGTCATGCTTTTGAATTGTTTGTGGGTAATTTTGCTGTTGACATGCAGCTATACTACAGTCCTAATCAAAAATGTTTGTTTTCTAACAGACATATTGTATCTTCACAATTGACCAAAGTGCTCAAGGGTCAATGCTTTAGAATTTTTGGGGCGCATTTTGGCTGTGACAAGCAGCTATACTACAGGTCCTATTATAAAAAAATGTATAGTATCTACATACATTTGTTCTGCCAACAATTGACAAGAGTGGCTCAAGGGTGAATGGTTGGCTGTCAGAAACAGGTATAGGTAGGACACTGTTTAATGGACACATATTGCAAAAGACTTGTTTTTGCAAGATCTTTAACATGCTATCAATCCCTGTATTGAGACAACCCATATTTAAATACAAAGAAAAAAAGAGAAACAAAGACAAGGGTGGGATCCATCCCTATTTTTAAAAATGTGTTTTCTAGAATTAAAGTACTAAAACAACTTGCATTACAAAATACTGTTAAAAAAATTCCCTCCTGAATTGTACTCAGGGAGGGTACAGTGGAAAACTTGACCAGAATGTAGTTTATTCAGAGAAACATGGAGTATATGGAGCACAGACAGAGAACAAAGTACAGAGACCATTTCCCTCACACTTGAGTAAAGTGAATAAAAAGAATGCCAAGAAAAGGGGCACCAGGGATGGTAACAGGAGCGTAACCACCAGTATTATTCCAAGTGAAGCTCAATGGGTCCACACTCTATACGTGAGGGGCAAGCGCTACCCAGGTATTTTACTGATTGTACAGAGGAAGGCGTGGAGTTCTCACACTTCCGCTTCCGCATGCTGAGCAGTCAGCACGACAGTATTTCGTTGCTTGTGCGTCATCAGGGCATTTAACCTGCGTGTTAATAGATGAACCGTACGCGCAGCCTGGCTTTCACCGCACCCACTGGTATACTCCGGCCCTGGGGTCATGCAGTGGCCCAGAGGACAGGTATATCAATTCCATGAAACTAAAATGGTGGTCTAGAAAGACTCCTTTTCCGGCACATTATAGAATAAGTTGGGGGTCATGCAGGTTGGGGCCATGCTGTGGCCCATGGACAGGTATAAGTCAATGTCCCAGTGAAACTAAAATGGAGGTTGAAAGACTCCTTTTTACCGCGGACACACTTTTCTTTATTTAAATGTGGGGGTCATGCAGGTTGGGGGGCTATCATGCTGAGGCCCAGGACAGGTATAGTCAATGGTCCATGTAAACTAAAATGGTGTTGAAAGACTCCATCTTTTCCGGCACTTTTTTATAATGTGGGGTCATGCAGGTTTGGGGCTCAGCTTGTGGGCCCAGGACAGGTATAGTCCAATGTCCAGTGAAACTAAAATGGATGGTTGAAAAGACTCCTGTTATTACCGGCACTTTTTAAATGAGGAGGTCATGCAGGATTGGGGCTCCATTGCGTGTGGCCCAGACAGGTATAAGTCAAAGTCCAGTCGAAACTAAAAGGTGGTTAAAGACTCTTCTTCCGGCACTTTTTAAATGTGGGGGTTCCATGCAGGTTTGGGGACTCATGCTTGTGCGCCCCAGGACAGGGTATAGTCAATGTCCAGTATCACTAAAATTGGTGGTGAAAGACTCCTTTTTTCCTGGCTACATTTTAAATGTGGGGGTCATGCAGGTTTGGGGCTCATGCCTATGTGGGCCCAGGTAGACAGGGATAGTCCAAAGTCCAGAGAAACTAAAATGGTGGTTGAAAGAACTCCTTTTACCGGCACTTATTTTAAATTTGGGGGTCATTCAGTGTTTTGTGTCATGCTGTGGCCCATGGAGGACAGGTATAAGTCAATGTCCAGGAAACTAAACTGGTGGTTGAAAGACTCCTTTTTCCGGCACTTTTTAAATGTTGTGGTCATTCAGGTTTGGGGCTCATGCTGTGGCCCAGGAAACAGGTATAGGCAGGAGTTTGTCTTGGATAACTAAATTGGAAGATCTTATAAGTCTATACATCACAATTAAGAATATTTATACTCTGTTACCTTTTTCAGGGCACTTTATTAATATGTGGGGGTCATGCATGGTTTGGGGCTCATGCTGTGGCCCAGGACAGGTATAGACAGCTGTCCAGTGAAACTAAACATGGTGGTTGAAAGACTCCTTTTATCCCGGCCCAATTTAAAATGTGGGGGTCATGGCAGTTTGGGCCTCATCTTGTTGGCCCAGACAGGTATAGTCAATGTCCAGTGAAACTCAAATGAGGTGGTTGAAAGACTCCTTTTATTCCGGCACTTTTTAAATGTAGGGGGTCATGCCAGGTTTTGGGGCTCATGCGTGAGGCCCAGGACAGGTATCAGTCAATGTCCAAGTGAAACTACAAATGGTGGTTGAAAGACTCCTTTTTGCGGTGCACTTTTAAAATGTGGGGGTGTCATGCAGGTTTGGGCCTCATGCTGCGTTCCAGGACAGGGACTATTCAATGTCCAGTTCAAGCTAACAATGATTGGTTCAAATGCATACGGCCTTACTGGCACTTTTTAATTCGTGGGTGATGCAGGTTAAGGGTCCAGGCTGTGGATACAAGAACGGGTTTAGTAAATGGTCTTTGACTATTTTTCTGTTGAAACTTTTATAACCTAAGTGGTTTTTGCGCTAAGATGTAGACGTATCCATTTGACTGTATGTGGATGTTATTTCAGCTTCTCCAGCCCTTGTTTGGGTGTAATAAGAAGTGTTGTAGCTCTCCCCATAACTTTAATGTAATCGTGCATACTCCGATGCTCACTATCGAAAACCTAATCGATAGCGGCCGACATCGACTATCCGATCGAATCTCGATAGCCATGCAATCGCTCAACACTAATTATATAGAACATATGTGTTTGGTATAGAGGAGGAAATGAGAATTTATTACAATGGAACATTCCTATTGTTTTTTAAATGGAAGATTATTTCACCAATTCCATAAAATGTTTTTCCGGAGAGGCGTAGTTATAATATCCTAAAAATGTTTGTTAGAAGTTTATTGTAAAAAGTTCTTAAGATAGGAGATATGGTCTCAAGGTAAATCCAAAAAGCCCTCTCTTTTGGAGGCTTAACCCTATTATTGATATTTTTGGAATATGACAAGAAATGAGTTTGATGTCTTATGATCCACATCGTGGGGCATTTATGTGCCTTGACAATCCATGTAACATTTTTTAATTTATGTTCATGTGTTCCATTCATACGATTATGCACTTGTTGGGTTTTTTGCCCAAATTTTGTTTCCCACAAGTACTGTTAAAAGGTAAAATACTAACACTTTCAGTTGAGGGGTGCTTTTTAATTTTGAAGGTTTGGGCCATTGTGTGTGATGGAAAATTTTTCCCCCCCTTTCCAACATTGGGATTCTACACCTTTTTCCCAGGGCATGCTTTGGTATTTTTTCGTATGCTGTTGTGTTATTGGGGCCCAATCTGTTTTTGGGTGCCCTTCTGAAAATAAAGTGAGGGTTTTTTGTGTGGATGTTTTTTTAAATATGGACCCACCCTTTTAAAAAGGGTCAATGTTTCTTTAAATTTGTTTAATATGTTGATGGGATGTACTAAATCAAGTAATGAAGTTTGTCTTATTATAAGTAATTGTATTCTTTGTTGTATTTTCAGTGGTGGAGGCTTGTTCCCCCTGAGGATTTTTTTGAATTTTTTTATACATTCTACTTGGGGCAAGGTTCCTGTCTTATATAGATTCCCTAAAATTGTTTTTTTGGATAATGTTTTTTGTTTCATTTTTAAGGCATTCTATCTGAAGCCCTAAAACACTTTCAGGGCAATTTATTTCCAGGTTAAACATAAAAGAGAATATGTATCCCCACCCTTCAACCACCCTTTGTTGAACTAGATTGATGTTTGTCCGGCTGAACTAGATTGTCTTTTTTGTTTGTATTAACTATGTAACTATGTATCAGCCTGCCAGTAATGGAAAAATTAAAAAAAGGTAATTATAACATGGGCCTCAGTGTGTTGCTACCCTTTTTTCTTAATAGTAATATTTCAGAAGTTCATCTCTATTCTTGAAGAAAGGGCATGACTATTCACATAAGTCTGAGATATATTTATTAATATATTATAGCATTTATTTTTGCCAATGTTTACGCGGTGACTAATTCCGTTCATAGCTTCAAAAATAGTATTTAAAAAAATCTTATCTCAGTACATTGATGTCCCCATCCCAATTCTGCAATTCTCAACTTGAATTAGGTGTCATTGTAAAACTTTATGTGGCTTCTCGCAGGGCAAAGCAGAGCCCAACCAATTGGCTGTAGGATTCAAATTATTAATTCGTATTAGTTCTCCTAATGTGAGAGTTTTTAAGTCTTTAGGGGTAGAATTCTAAAATAAAAATTCCCTTTTATTAGTAGAAACAACAAAATCTAGGTCTGTCTTATCCTTACATTTCAAGTATTTAAAATAAATGAAATCAAGGAGTACAAATATTAATTATTAAAACATTAGATCTAGAGATGGGCGAATTGATTCTAACGAAGTGGAATTCGTTTAGAATTTCAGGAAAACTTCGGTTCGGAACGAATTCGAACTTTGGGGTACTTCGGGTGAACGAAATGTGCTTTTGATTGTTTAAAATGGCTGCGAGCACATGACGTTAAAAGGGGGCAAAGCACTCTGGGAGGAAGAAGGGCATAGCCTGCATGACATGTGCAGAGATGAAGCCAATCAGAGACTAGCGGGATTCTTTGACGTCACCGCACTATATAAGTCCGGGCGCGACGCTGGGAGCTCACACTCCTCTCACTGTACTGATATGGGAAGGTGCTGCCGCGACTGCTTGTAATAGCTCTTACTGAAGAACTGATTTTTATACAGCGATTTTTGTGGGGTGTTTTCAGCTTGTCTCAGAGACGCTTCTCTTAATGTTCTATTTCTGATTTTTTGGTGTATTGGATCTGAAGTCCAGGGGTGCGTCCACGCAGCTGCATATACATTTTAATGCAAACTGCTCACAACACATTAAATATCCAAGGGGGATCTAAGCCCGTTCCTGTTGTATTCATTTAAAGAAAAAGCGTTTTTTATCATACAAATACCACTTCATTTTTTTGGGTCTCAATTCTTTTGCGCAATTTACATCAGGGGGTTTAAATTTAAGCGTTGTTCTGCTGTTGTGGTGACTACCAAGAAACCGTCTTTTTCACCGCCAAAAATTACAATTTTCCTGTACCACATTCACAAGCGAAGGTTAATTACAATTTTTTTTTCTTGTTGTGTAGCGTAGAAAACACGCAATTGTAACACGCTACAAAGCTAGTAGCTTGTGGCTGCTCAATTCTTTTGCACAATTTACATCCAGGGGTTAATTAAGCTTTTTCTGCTCTGGTGACTCCAAGAAACCGTCTTTTTCTCCGCCAAAAATTACAATTTTCCTGTACCATAATTCACAAGCAAAAGGGTTTAAATTTCAATTTTTTCTCTTGTTGTGTAGCGTAAAAAAAACACGCAATTGTAACACGCTACAAAGCTAGTAGTTTGTGGCTGCTCAATTCTTTTGCGCAATTTACATCCAGGGGTTAATTAAGCGTTGTTTTTTTCTGCTGTGGTGACAAAAAAATAAACCTTCTTTTTCACCGTCAAAAAATACAATTTTCCTGTACCATAATTCACAAGCGAAGGTTAATTACAATTTTTTCTCTTGTTGTGTGCGTAGAAAACACGCAATTGTAACACGCTACAAGCTAGTAGCTTGTGGCTGCTCAATTTTTTTGCACAATTTACATCCAGGGGTTAATTAAGCGTTGTTTTTTTGCTCTGGTGACTCCAAGAAACCGTCTTTTTCACCGCCAAAAAAATTACAATTTTCCTGTACCATAATTCACAAGCAAAAGGGTTTAAATTTCATTTTTTTCTCTTGTTGTGTAGCGTAAAAAACACGCAATTGTAACACGCTACAAAGCTAGTAGTTTGTGGCTGCTCAATTCTTTTGCGCAATTTAAAATCCAGGTGTTAATTAAGCGTTGTTTTTGTGCTGTGGTGACAAAAATAGTCCGTCTTTTTCACCGCCAAAAAATAAATTTTCCTGTACCATAATTCACAAGCAAGGTTAATTACAATTTTTTCTCTTGTTGTGTAGCGTAGAAAACACGCAATTGTAACACGCTACAAAGCTAGTAGTTTCTGGTTGCTCAATTCTTTTGCACAATTTACATCCAGGGGTTAAGTAAGCGTTGTTCTGCATTTTGTACTCAGTAAAAAAATTTTGTTTTTTAAACCGCCACAGAAGAAATTCTGTAGCATAATTCAATCCGAAGGTTAATTAAGCCTGTTTGTGCTTTTATATTCAGTAAAAAAACACAGAGTTTTTGAACGGCACATACAAGTCAATTTCTCCTGCCCATTTGTGGAGCGCAATTTTATATCCAAAGGGGTTACCCAAGCTTCTTAGTGGTTCATTTGGAGTCAAATACAGGGTGTTATTTATCATATACAGATATCTTCATCAAACAGTGTCTGTACGTTTTAGAACAAACAGTATGTCAGACAGAGAGTGGCAGGCTCTTCACCTGCGAGTGGCAGAGGCACAAACATTCCAGGCCCGTCGCAGCACAGAAGGGGACGTCGCAGCAGGGGTCACTCGGTGAGGCCACAACTGCCGCTGTCATCTAGCGGCCTGTGCTGACAAAGCAACCCAAGAGTTCTTGATTGGTTGACTAGGTCATCCACTTCCTCCCAGAGACATCCTACAACCCCAGGAAAGAGTCGGTGGGAACGTCAGACACAACCCTTAGTTGGCATCCCCGGGGAGCGGGTCAGCGGTCCTCCCCTGTCCTCAATCCGGTTCCCTCAGCCAGAGATCTACTATGTGGCCCTGGGCTCAGCGCCACTATATAGCGGGGATGAACAATTTGAGGAGGGCATCAGCAGCTACTTGGCAGCGAAAAAAATGGGGAAAATATCCCCTGCTTCTTGCAGTAGGGCGGCAAAGTATAGATGTTGAGAGTGGCATGGAGGTCATGTTGTGAGGGGTCAGCCTCTGCATACCAAGACCGGTGATGAGGACAGCAGTGACGATGAAACACAAATAGATGATGATGTAGCCGACCGTATTTGGGAGCCGGGTGAGGCAAGGGCTTCATCATCTTCAGGAGAAGAGGGCGTCAGCTTGCGCATCAGGCAGCGGCGCAGCCAGCAAGTGGGTCGTGTGGCCGTGATTCAGCAGGATAGCAGCAGTGTGAGGTCGGAGCCAAGTGGCCACGGGGTAAAAAACCCGCTTCGCAGGGCCAAAAAAAGTAGCGGCACAGGGGCTCCGCGAGGCAGCGGCGGCAGTAGTCACTCAGTGCGGAGCGTTGGCGGTAAAATCCGATTCTCGCGGTGTGGCAGTTCTTTGCTAAGACACCGGAGAGCAGAATATGGTATATGTAGAATCTGTAAGGCAAAAAGTGGAAGCGGGGCCAGGGAGCTAACTTTGGCACCACGGCCCCCTGCGTCAACACATGCAGCATCACCCATCCGTGCCTGGGAGAAACGTGGCTCAGATGTGGTGGTCCATCCTGCCGCCGCAGCAACGCAGCACACCCGCCCAGTAGCAGCATGCCATTGCAGCCATCAAGGCTCCACCACCTCTGCAGAAGGGAGCTGTTTTCCTTTGACATCATCTCCCGGTCGGGATGCCCCCTGCTCCTCGCTACTCATGGCGCCAGCAGTCGTTCAGCGAGGCGATTGCAAAGAGACAACAGTATGCGTCCAACCATCCTAAAGTTCAGCAGCTGACCGTGACCTGCCCAAGTTGTTGGTACTGCAGTCCCTCCCTTTCCAAATGGTGGACTCTGCACCATTCAGAGAACTAATGGCTTGGCCGAGCCGAGATGGAGAGTTTCCAAGCCGTAATTTCTTTTCCAAAAAGGCAGTACCAGCACTTCTTTAAATATGTAGAACAGAAGGTGGCCAGTCCTTAAGCTTATCGGTTTGTTCCAAGGTGCACGGCAGCGCGGACGTCTGGAGCGTAACTACGGTCAGGGCCAGTACATGTCCTTTACGGCCCACGGGTGAATGTGCTTCCGGCCCAGGCACACCAACAACTTGGACAGGAGACGCTGCTTTCTCCTCCACGTTGTCAAACTGCTCCCTCCTGCGCCAATGTCCGCCTCCCTCCTCCTCCACCACCACCACCACCATCTCCGCCTCCACAAGTACTGCTCCATCATACCACATGTGTAGGGCACAGCGGTGTCACGCAGTTCTACACCTGGCTTGCCTGGGCGAATGAAGTCACACAGGGGAGGAACTGCTCCGCGTCATGCAGCAAGACATCGATGTGTGGCTTCTCCGCGCCAACTGCAAATCGGAACCATGGTGACGGACAATGGGAGGAACATGGTGTCCGCGCTGCACCGAGGAGGGATGGTCCATGCGCCCTGCATGGGCACGTGTTCAATCTGGTTGTGAAAAGGTTCCTTAAGTCTTCCACCGATCTTCAGAAGATTCTAAAAATGGCCAGGAAACTGTGCATGCACTTTATCCATTCGTACAAAGCCAGGAACACCCTCCTCGATTTTGCAGCGGCAGAACGGCCCCCCCCAAACACACTCTGATATGCGAGTTTCCACCCGTTGGAATTCCAGCCTGCACATGTTGGACCGACTGTATAAACAGAGAAAGGCCATTAACTATTTTTTGATGATCCAGGCAGACAGAAGTACTCCCCTGTGTAACTTTGATGTTAGCCAGTGGCAGCTCATGCGTGACACGGGATGAATAACATCATTCCACTGCTTCATGTCCTGGAACAGATGCTGAAAAATCTGTCTGGCAGGGGACTGGAGACGTGGCGACTACATCTCGTGGCCACATGAGTCCGGACTGAACTGGAGGAGGAGGAGGAGGAGGAAATTGGAGCAGAAACATTTTTTGGTGAAATGAGTGGATTTTCTACCCAGGTGACAAGAGAGGAGGAGCAGGGGCAGCGGCAGGAGGGGGAAGGAGATGAGGAAGACGAGGCAGATGTACCCCAAGCACCGTGGCAGTATACAGTGGAAATTGAGGCAGGGAGCCCCTCGGAGTCACGTGTGCAGATGGCCCGCAGCATGCTTATTTGACAGGCTAGTGACAGCCGAATAGTCAGCATCCGGCAGAGGTATGACTTCTGGCTCTCCACCCTATTGGACCCTCGCTACCGGTCCAAAATGGGAGCCTTTTTCCCAGCTATTGAGAGGGAGGACAAACTCAAATACTATCCGGAAATCCTCCATAATCAGGTGGCCGCTGGCTGTGGGCGGCATCGTCCCGCCTCTGACAGGTCTGACCAGGGGTTTCCCCAGCGCTCACGTACTAACCCGCCGCGGGTGCTGGGGGAAGGTGGGGGGGGGGGAGGAGCAGCACCAGATCCTCAGCAGTAACCTAAGTCTGGAGTCACTGATGAGCAGCTTCCTTCACCCGCCTAGTGAGGAGGGTAGTCGCCAGCAGCAGCAGGAACTGGACTACTGGGCAGCCAAACTGGATGTGTGGCCGCAACTTGCCGAGTTTTTCAGTTTGGGGAAGCTTCCTTCCCGACCAGTAGTGTGGCATCAGAGCGGGTGTTCAGTGCGGCGGGGGCCATCGTTACCCAAAGGAGAACCCGCTTGTCCACGGGAAAAGTGGAATGACTGACCTTTGTCAAGATGAATCAGCGTGGATCGCCAGGATTTCCACACACCAATGCCTTAGGCGTCGACTACATCAGCCATGACGCCTCACCCAAACTGTGAGAAATCAGTCTGGGTTCAAACTACCTGCCTCAGCCACTATTCTGATGCCGCCACCCGCCTGATGCCACACATCTGCTTATAGTTTCTCCATCTGCCACCAGCCATCTTTACCCCGGGACTGGGATGCCACCCACCTCCACACTCTGTCATTGTGCCACTGTCTGTCTCATTGCTGCTGCTGTGGCTGCTGGCCGTGACCTCCACACTGTGTCCCTTGTCCCACCTGTGGCCTACTCCTGTTTTTGCCACCTCCAGAATGTCATTTTGCCCCTGCCTGACCTCATGCTGCTGCTGTGGCTGCTGCCGTGACCCCCACACTGTGTTATTGTGCCACTGTCTGACCTCATGCTGCTGCTGTGGCTGCTGCCGTGACCTCCATACTGTTTCATGGTGCACAGCCGTGGGCTACTCCTTTATTTGCCACCTCCAGAATGTGATTGTGCCACTGTCTGACCTCATGCTGCGCTGGGGCTGCTGCCGGTGACCTACACACTGTGTCATTGTCCCACTCTGTGGCCCACTCCTGTTTTTGCCACCTCCAAATGTCCCTTGTGCCACTGCCTGACCTCATGCTGCTGCTGCCGTGACCTACACACTGTGTCATTGTGCCACTGTCTTACCTTATGCTGCTGCTGTGGGTGCTGCCGTGACCTACACACTGTGTCCAATTGTGCAACTGTCTGACCTCATGCTGCTGCTGTGGCGCTGCCGTGACCTACACACTGTGTCTTGTGCCACTGTCTGACCTCATGCTGCTGCTGTTGGGTGCTTCTGTGACCTACACACTGTGTCATTGTCCCACTCTGTGGCCTACCCTGTTTTTGCCACCTCCAGAAGGTCATTGTGCCACTGCCTGACCTCATGCTGCTGCTGCCGGACCTACACATTTGTCATTGTGCCACGTCTGACCTCATGCTGCTGCTGTGACTGCTGCCGTTATATACACACTCTGTCATTGTGCCTATGTTTGAGTTAATGGTGCTGCTGTGGGTGCTGCTGTGACCTACACACTGTGTCATTGTCCCACTCTGTGGCCTACTCCTGTTTTTGCCACCTCCAGAATGTCATTGTGCCACTGCCTGACCTCATGCTGGTGATGCCGTGACCTACAAACTGCGTCATTGTGCCACTGTCTGACCTCATGCTGCGCCTGTGGCTGCTGCCGTGAAACCCACACACTGTGTCAAATTTTGCCCACTGTATGACCTCATGCTGCTGCTGTGGCTGCTGCTGTGACCTACACACTGTGTCATTGTGCCCCTGTCTGACCTCGTGCTGCTGCTGTGGCTGATGCCGTGACCTACACACTGTTCATTGTGCCACTGTCTGACCTCATTTCTGCTGCTGCCGTAACCCCCACACTGTGTCCATTGTCCACTCTGTGGCCTACTCCTTTTTTGCCACCTCCAAATGTCATTGCCACTGTCTGACCTCATGCTGCTGTGGCAAACGCCATCCCTCCACACTCTGTCACTATGTTTCCACCTGAGCTTCTCAGCTTGTTTTTTTCCAGCTTTCTCTGGCATGACTTTATCAGCAACATTCCCGCTTCAGTTTTTTGGTCAGTTTTGCCCTCTTAAGTGCCCCGGGAATTTTATAGTGAAGCGATTCTAAGAGCGGCGGCAGTCATGTGCGTGTCATACTAAAAAAACAACATTGTATGAAGACCAAACCCAAGCTCCCTCTGCATTTTTAAGCATGGGACAACGTTTTACAGCACCCTGCAGGCTCTGTGTAGCCTGGAAATAGCTGTTTTTTAACGTGATTCGTGCCGAAGTAATTCGGAACGTAGTTATTTTTTGCCGAGAAATTCGGCGAACTGAACGAAACGAATTTCGTGAAATTCGCCCATCTCTAATTAGATCATTATTATCCAATAATATAGCAGTATATCAGTAGCTAATCAAGTTGAAGATTAATAAAAATGTACTTTTCAACTATATGTTTTTATATGAACCTTATGATATAGGAAGTTTTCAATAAAATATAAAAATTGACACATTTATTATTGTTCGTCAGTTAAAAAGGAGAAAAGTAAGGACAAAACAAAAGAAAATTTAAAAAGACCAGAATAAGCCAGCACAGATAAAAAGAAAAATCATATGGATTAATTCTCCATGTCAGGGCCGGACCGTAAAGCCTAAAGGACCAGTCCTCACAAGTAATATTTTGAATCAGTCCAGAATGTTCAGTACTCTATATGTTTCTAACATAAGTGTGGGGATTCTGCAAGTAAAGTTTCCTAGTAAGGCCATGTCTACACTGCAGTGGACAAAAAACGACCTGAAAACTAATTACTAAAAACGTTCACAAAACTAAGTTTTCTGTCCACTGCCTGTCAAAAGCAGCTGAAAAATGGCCATTTTTTGCCGCGATTTGCATTTTTTGGCGCGGTTTTTATACTCTTTTTTTTGCTTGTCTTCAAGCCTGTTTTTTAATGTATGCATAAATTAAGCCATTGGATGTAGCTCCACCCTGTAAAAGGGTAAATAAAGCTCCTCTTGCATTTATATGTCATCTTGTAGTCGGTTTACGGATTTCGGCGCTAATAAAATTTCGCGTTTGTCGCCGAAAATACGTTTTTTTACGGATGCTGGCCTGATAGTCCATTTTTTTTACGGATTTTGCTGTTAAAATCCGTATTTTTATGGATTTTGGCACTAATAAAGTGATCTTGTTTCTGACGGTAAAAATAAATTTAACAGATTTTGGCGCAAGAATCCTTTTTTTACGGATTTTGGCGCTAAAATCCATTTCTTAACATATTTTGGCGCTAATAAAGTTGAGAAAAGGATTTTAGCGCCAAAATCCATAAATAAATGTATTTTAGGGCCAAAATCCGTCAAACGGATTATTGCACTAAAATCCGTCAAAAAACGGATTTTTAGCGTCAGAAGCGAGAGGACTTATTAGCGCCAAAATCGGTAAAGAAAAGTATTTTAGTGCTAAAATCCGTAAAAAAATTGATTCTTGCGCCAAAATCCGTAAAAAAGAAGCAATATAACTTTATTAGCGCCAAAATATGTTAAGAAAAGGATTTTAGCGCCAAGATCCATAAAAAAAAGGATTCTGGCGCTAAAATCCGTAAAAAAGCGTATTTTTGGCATCGGAGGCGAGATAACTTTAATAATCGCCAAAATATGTTAAGAAATGGATTTTAACATCAAAATCCGTAAAAAAACGGATTCTGGTACCAAAATCCGTAAAAAAAAAGTATTTTGCCGTATGAAGCGAGAACTTTATTAGCACCAAAATATGTTAAAAAAAAAAAAAAGGATTTTAACAACAAAATCCGTAAAAAAACGGATTCTGGTGCCAAAATCCGTAAAAAACGTATTTTTTGCGTCAGAAGCGAGATAACTTTATTAGCGCCACAATATGTTGAGAAAAGGATTTTAGCACCAAAACCTGTAAAAAAAAATGGATTCTGATGCCAAAATCCGTAAAAAAGTATTTTTTGCGAAAAAAATATGAATTGCACAAAAATCATTAGCGACCAAAGCATGCTCATTTTATTACAAAAGGTACAAAAAAGGACACATCAGACACTTGTATGCAGACTTGTTAAGGTATATCCTTTATTAACACCCACTATAGGTGGGACTTGGGTCTCCTGGGTGGCTTTTCATTGAAAAAATCGCGGCAAAAAACGTTGCGAAAACGCGGCAAAAACACGGCAAAAGACGTCCCGTGCTTTACATAGACTCCTGTAGTAAATTTTCTTCCCTGCTCTGGCGTTTTTTAGAACATGTAGCAAAAGGCGACCAGTAAAAAAACCGAGCAGAAAAAAGAAGCTCAGTGTAGACGGCAGGACGTTTTTACATTAGAAGTCTACAGCATTTTTAGAAAAGGAAAAACGATGAAAAAACTGACGTTTTTCTGTGCAGTGTAGACATAGCCTTACTGTGAAATATAAAACCCACATGATTCCCTCTGCTATACTGTAGAAAGCAGATTTACTGATTTCCAGTGCTTGGCTATGCTATGTGTAAACACTAAAATGTGATAAATCCTTGTTCTAAGTTGATAGGGAAATTCATCTGAAAATCTAGGATGGCCAGTTCATGAAAAAGAATGAAAATCTGACAGCAATTTAGCTACAATTTTCCATAAATCATTAATTGCATGACCACCATAAATGAAGGTGTGAACCTAAGAGTCTGATACCAGTGCAGGTTAATTTTTCACATTAACTATTGGTGATTAGTGCATTTTAAGTAAAAGGGTATATTCACCTGGCCAATTTGTACGCTGATTCCGACGCGGATTCAGTGTTGAATCCATGTCAGTTTCAGTGTTCAAATTTGAACACAATCCACCTCACAATGTTTCGAATGGAAAACCCTTGCTTCAGTGCGTAATGCTGATTTTCTGCGCCACAGATTTATTTTTAATAAAAAAAAAAAAATTGCTGTGTGGAAGAAATTAAGCACTGAAAAATAACTGAAATGTGGATGTGAGGTTGATTTAGTGCTGAATCTCACATACTATTGCAGTCTAAAAATCTTTCTCTGAAATCAGTGTCAAATCTTTCTCTGAAATCAGTGTCAAATCCAAAATGGATTTTAAGTATGGGCTCCACAGTGATTCAGCACTGAACTTTTTAGCACTGAGAATCAGCCGTGTGAATACACACAAAGGGGGACATATATGAACATATTTTCAGCCAGAGCACATGCAGCACTGTAATGCGCCTGATTTCGGGGGGGGCACGCGGGAGGCAGGGCGCACTAGAACCGTAGTGAAGCTATAGATTTATAGCTTTGCAAAGACAATTTGCAAAATTTCATACATGTGGCCCAAAATATCTGTTTAGTGCAGACCAGAATGCCGGCAAAAAATACATGCCCAGTTCAGATCTCCATGTCTTATTTTCTATTACTGTGTTTTTCCAAAAATAAGCCCTCCCCCAAGAATAAGCCCTAGCCTGATTTTCACAGATTCTTGGAGTCAGTTTTAAATATAAGCCTACTCCAAAAACAGGCCCTAGTTAGTCTGCGCCTCCTGAGTGATGTCACCTGGTGCCACCTCCTGGGCAGTGCTGTTCCCGAGCCCCACCCACCCTCATAAACAGCCTGTTAGATGTGGTTTTGTGGAAACCTCCAGTGTTTTCAGGGTGAAGGACCTGAGATGATGTCACAATCACATGACTCGCAAGTCCTTAATCCCAGACCAGAGAGTGCAATGTGAAAGTTCAATGTATACACACACATAGATATACACTCACATTGCATACACACAATCACACAAACAATCCCTTATCTTAAAGTGTGTCTACTGGGACTTGTAGTTCCCCAGCATGCCACACTTTCAAGATAAGGCACTGAAAGAATAAACACATTCCATGATTTTTGACTATGAGTTATATACTGTGTGTATGTGTGTGTATATATATGACACTTATATGAAGAAGAAAACTTCACGGCACTCACCAAAGGTAATGTAATAAAAACCTTTCTTTATTCGGCAACTTGTCTCCATGAAGCTAGAAGGCATACGGGATACACAAGACCACGCCAAACTTGACAGACCGGCAACAGCTGTTTCGCGTGTAGACACACGCGTCCTCTAAGCCTGAAGGGAGTTATGTCATCACGTACCTTTATACTCCCTCTAGCTGTCAATCTTTATTTAAAACAGACACATTATAACAACACACAATTTCATTCATAAAAACGATTATAAGTCATTACGGTCATTTAAACCTTGAAGCCCTAATGCATTTGTGCGCAATATCCAGCGCGCTTCACATTGTAGCAATTTTGTGTGACGGTCTAGACCGCCTGAAGAATTAAAGATACGTTGTTGCCCTGCAAATCTGACTCCTTCGATCTCATTATTATGCATTTCCTTCATATGTGAGATCTATCTGGGGGCTCCCTTTCGTGTCTTCAGCGAATATAAATGTTCTCTAAAACGTATTTGTAGTGGTTGAATAGTCTTACCTATATAGAACTTATTGCACGGACACCACAGTGCATACACCACAAAATCTGACATTCACAGTGATAAATTGATTATTCTTATAATCCTCATTACCTAATTCTAACTTAATATTGTTATTCAAATTTTTTAAATAATCTTACAGTTTACCACCATTTATGATTTCCTTTTGGAATACTTCTCGATTACCAAGGTATGCGTTTTTCAGGCAAAGTACCTTTCACTCATTCATCTCTCAGGTTTTTTGTACGTCTGAATGATACCAATGGTGGATGTTTGATTTTGTCATGAAGTGAAACGTCA
Organism: Phyllomedusa bahiana; assembly: GCA_025379985.1. Classification (NCBI taxonomy): domain Eukaryota; kingdom Metazoa; phylum Chordata; class Amphibia; order Anura; family Hylidae; genus Phyllomedusa; species Phyllomedusa bahiana. The sequence continues at coordinate 7,580 of JAODAL010041770.1, read as the reverse complement.
CTCTCTAACAAATACCAATTACGATGTATTGCTCGTTTTACTTGATCTGCTAGTGGAACTATATTGAATAAGAAAGACACATATATCTAGTTTACCTTTCTTTTTATTCCTACACAAAAGTTTTTTCTCTATCCTGTTTCATAGCTCTCACAAATGCTGATTGTAAAATATCTTCTCTATATCCTCGAGCTCTCAATCTATCCATCAATTGCATTGATTGTTCTACAAAATCACTATACTCTGAATTATTCCTCCGTAGCCTCAAGAATTGTCCATTGGTAGGTCCTCTGATTACATGTATCAAGGGTGAAATCTTCACTTTGTAATTAGATTGGTAGCTGTGGGCTTTCTATAGCCTTTTGTTACTATTTGATTCCCCTCAATTTTAACAGTTACGTCCAAAAATTCTATTTCATTACCTCCAAAATTGGCTGTGAAATTCATATTTATATTATTCATGATTTGTTAAACTTGTGGTAATTCCTTCAAATTGTTCTTTACTCCCTGACCATACAATGATCACGTCGTCTATGAAACGAGACCAGTACTTAATATATCTCAAAAAGGGGTTCTTCACATTATAAATGAATGTTTCCTCCCATATAGCCAAGAATAGAATAGCCAAAGTAGGGGCTACGGGCGTGCCCATCGCCGCCCCAACTGCCTGTATATACCAATCTTGCATAAATGTGAAAGCATTGTGAGTAAGAAAAAAATTCAATAACTCACAAATGAACTCAGCGTGTTTCTTCTCTACCTCTCTCCTTTGTAAAAATGCCCTAATTGCTTGTATCCCATCCTCATTTCTTATTCTCATGTACAGACTTACTATATCTATTGATGCCAGTTTGTACTCTGGATATATAGGCATATCCGTTCAATTTTGCAACAATGTTTTTGTGTCTTTTAAATATGAGGGTATATTGGCCAAAAGAGGACGTAGATACCAATCCAAATATTTTGAAATGGGTTCTGTAAGGGAACCCCTACAGGAAATGATGGGGCGTCCGGGCGGACTTTCTACACATTTGTGAATCTTAGGCAAAAAATACCAATAAGGTTTTATCAATTTTGAAGGTGATAATTTCTCAGCCTACTTGTCTTTATCTGCTGAAGACAGGAAAGGGAGTCCCCAGATGGATTTCACATATGAAGGAAATGCATAATAATGAGATCGAAGGAGTCAGATTTGCAGGGCTACAACGTATCTTGAAATCTTCAGGCGGTCTAGACCGTCACACAAAATTGCTTGCAATGTGAAGCGCGTGGATATTGCGCACACAATGCATAGGGCTCTCAAGGGTTTAAATGACAGTATACTGACTTATAATCGTTTTTATGAATGAAATTGTGTGTTGTTATAATGTGTCTGTTTTAAATAAAGATTTGACAGCTCTAGAGGGAGTATAAAGGTACGTGATGACATAACTCCCTTAAGGCTTTGGAGGAAGCGTGTGTCTTCTCGCGAAACAGCTGTTGCCAAATCTGTCAAGTTTGGCGTGGTCTTGTGTATCAGTATGCCTTCTAGCTTTCATGGAGACAAGTTGCGAATAAAGAAGGTTTTTATTACATTACCCTTGGTGAGTGCGTGTAGTTTCTTCTTCATATAAGTGTTCTACAAGTGACTGTTTCTTCATATTCACTGAGCACCGCCTCTATCTCGGTAATATGTGCTGCACCATATGAAGATTTGGAATTGCATATATTTATCCATTTTTTTGCTGCTTTAAATCAGAGTGGTGCTGAAGCAATTAATTTCTTCTTTACCGGGGATCTATATATATATATATTTATATATAGTTAATATATTTATTATATATATATATATATATATGTATATTATAAATATATATATATACACACACTATGCACACAACGCGTAGTTAACCCAAAGGTTTTTGGACTTGTGGTATTGTGTGGGTATATACATGCTGTATATAGTTCCGCAGCAGCTGTCAAGGAACTAAGAGCGGCATGTATGAAGGGGGCCTTTCGCAATAGTTTTAAACCTGCCACTCACTAGAATCAGGTGCATTACAGAGCATACGAAGCTACATATTTATAGCTTCAGTACGGCAAATTGTAGAGTGGGTTCATAAATCAGGCACATTCTATACAATATAATGCGCACAAAAATTGGTGTCTTCACGGCAAAAATCATACATGTCACCCTAAATGTCCCAGCATGCATTGCCTGAACCTGTCGTGTTAAAAAAAAAAATAAGCTCCCAAAAATAAGCCCTAGCCCTTTATTGGAAATTAAAATAATATAAGACCCTGTCTAATATTTGGAAATACACGGTATTATAAAGCATAAAACTTAATATAAAGGAAAAAGACGCTATGAATAACCCTACCGATTGAATAAAAATTTGTAAAGATTCATTCTGGTTTAGCTCTAAGGTAGAGATGGGCGAATTGATTCTAACGAAGTGGAATTCGTTTAGAATTTCAGGAAAACTTCGGTTCGGAACGAAGTCGAACTTTGGGGTACTTCGGGTGAACGAAATGAGGCTTTTGATTGATTAAAATGCTTGCGAGCACATGGAGTTACATGGTGCAAAGAACTATCTGGGGAGGAAGACAGGGGCATAGCTGCATGACATATTGCAGAGATGAGGCCAATCAGAGACCGGCGGGATTTCTGTGACGTCACCGCACTAAATAAAGTACTGAGCGCGACGCTGGGAGCTCATACCGCTCTCACGTACTGATTAGGGAAGGTGCTGCCGCGGTGCTTATGATAAGCTGTTACTAAAGAACTCATTTTTATTTCCGCGATTCTTGGGGGGTGTCTCAGCTAGTTAAAGACTGCTTCTCCTTAACGTTCTATTTCTGATTTGTGGTTGTATTGGATCTGAAGTCCAGTGTGGTCCAGTGCAGCCGCATATACATTTTAATGCTATTGCTCACAGCACATTGAACTTCCAAGGGTTATTATGCTGTTCTGTTGTATTCATTTAAGAAACAGCGTTTTTACAATACAATACAATTCATTTTTCGGCTGCTCAATTCTTTTGCATCAATTTACATCCAGGGGTTAATTTAGCGTTGTTTTGTGCTGTGGTAGATTAAAAGGAAAAACGTTTATTTCACTGCCAAAAATATATTTTTCCTGTTGCATAATTCACAAGCGTAAGGTTATTTACAAGTTTTCCTTTGTTGTAGTAGCGTTAAAATACACATCAATGTAACACGTCAATGCTCGTCAGTTTTTTGGTTGCTCAATTCTTTTGCGCAATTTACATCCAGGGGTTAATTAAGCGTTGTTCTGCTGCTGTGGCGGTGACTAAAAGAATATGTTTATTTCACTGCCGAAAATATATTTTTCTGTAAAACATAATTCACAAGCGAAGGTAATTACAAGTTGTCCTTTTGTTGTGTAGCGTTTCTAAATACACGCCAATGTAACACGCTACAATGGTCGTAGTTTTTGAGTTGATCAATTCTTTTGCGCAATTTACATCCAGGGGTTAATTATGCGTTGTTCTGCTGCTTTGGTCGACTAAAGAAAACGTATTTCACCGCCCAAAAATATACATTTTTCCTGTAGCAAATTCACACAGCGAAGGTTAATTACAAGTTTTTTCTTGTTGTGATAGGGTATAAAATACACGCATTGTAACACGCTACAAAGCTGGTAGTTTTTGGGCTGCTCATATTCTTTGCGCACATTTACATCAAGGGTTTAATAAGTATTTTTCTGCAGATTGTACTAGTAAAAGAACTTTGTTTTTCACCGGACCGCTGAATAAATTATGTTGATGAATTCATATCCAAAGGTTAATAAGCCTTGTTGTGCATTTTATGTTCTAGTAAAATACAACAAGAGTTTTTAAAAGGCCAACATACAGGTAAATTTTACCTGCACATTTGTTGGAGCGCAATTTATATCCAAGGGTTACCCCATAGCTTCTTAGTGGGTTCAATCTTGGAGTGTCATAATTACAGGGTGTGTTGTATTTATCTATACAGATATTTGCATCAAAACAGGGTCTGCAACATTTATAGAACAAACAGTATGTCAGACAGAGTGGTGGCAAGGCTCTTCACTGCGAGTGGCAGAGGCACATACATTGCAGGCCCAGGTGCCGTTAGCACAGCAAGGGGACGTCGCAAGCAGGGGTAATTTGTGAGGCCACAACTGCCGCTGTCATCTAGCGTGCCGTGTGCTGACTAGCAACCAAGGGTTCTTGATTGGTTGACTGAGGTCATACACTTCCTCCCTAGATGAAAAAATCCCCCCCCCGATCAACCCCAGCCAAAGTCGGGTGGGAACGTCAACACAAAACCTTAGTTGGCATGGCCCGAGGGGAGCGGGTCAGCGGCCCTCTCCTGTACTATCCGTCCTCTGTCCGATCCGGTTCCCTCAGGGCCAATATCCCCTGCTTCTTGCTATTAGGCGGCAAAATATAGATGTGGGTGAGTGGCACATGGGATGTCATGTTGTGAGGGGTCAGATCTGCATACCAAAGACCGGTGAGGAGGACAGCAGTAGTGACGATGAAACACCCAAATAGATGATGATGTTAGCCGACCGCAAATTGGGCAGCCGGGTGGGCAAGGGGCTTCATCTTCGTTCGGAGAACGGAGGCGTCAGCTTGCGCGGTCAGGTAGCGTGCGAGCCAGCAAGTGGGTTTTGCCGTGGCGTGAGTCAGCGGGTGAGCAGCAGTGTGAGGTCGGGAGCAAGCGGCCACGGGGTAAAAAACCCGCTACGCAGGTCCAGAAAGTGCGGCCACAGGGGTCTCAGCGAGGCAGCGTGGTAGAGTAGTCACTCAGTGCGGCGGAGCGTTGGCGGTTAAAAATCGAATATCGGCGTCTGTGGCAGTTCTTTGCTAGACACGGAGGAGCCGAATATGGGTATATGGTAGAATCTGTGGGCAGAAAGTGAGCGTGGACAGGGAGCTAACGGTTGGCACCTACGGCCCTGCGTTCAACACATACAGACGTACCATCCGGTGGCCTGGAGAAAAACGTGGCTAGATGTGGTGGACCATTCCTGCCGCCGCCCGGCAGCACCAGCAAGCAGCAGCTGAGCCCATGCCATTGCAAGCCAGTCAAGGCTCCACCACCTCTGCAGAAGTGAGCTGTTTCTCTTTGACATCATCTCAAGGTCCAGATGCTTCTACTCCTCGAGACTCATGGCGGCAGCAGTCGTTCTGTGAGTCGATTGCAAATAGACAACAGTATTGCGTCCTACCATCCTTAGGTGCAGCAGCTGACCGTGCTCCTGTCCAATGTTGTTGGTTACTGCAGTCCCTCCCTTTCCAAATGGTGGACTATGCACCGTTCAGAGAACTAAATGGCCGAGCCGAGATGGTAGAGTTCCAAGCCGTAAATTTCTTTTCCAAAAAGCAGTTACCGCAATTTCATATATATGTAGATCAGAAGGTGGGCCAGTCCTTGGCTTATCGGTTTGTTCCAAGGTGCACGGGCAGCGCGGAGCTTCTGGAGACTGTTACTACGGTCAGAGCCATTACATTTCATCTTCAACAACTTGTTTTTTAAACAGGAGTCCCGCTTTCTCCTCCACGTGTCAAACTGCGGCTCTTGCGCCAATTGGTCCGCCTCCTACTCCTCCACCACCACCACATCTCAGCCTCCACATGTACTGCTCATCATACCACATGTGTAGTGGACAGCGGTGTTCACGCAGTTCTTCACTGGCTTGCCTCGAGACAAAAGTCACACAGGGAGGATACTGCTTACCGCGTCATGCAGCAAGAATTCGATGTGTGGCTTTCTCGCGCCACTGCAATCGGATACCATGGTGAACAGACATGGGAGTAAATATGGTGTCACGCGTGCACTTGAGGAGAGGGATGGTCCATGCGCCCTGCATGGGCATGTGTTCAATCTGGTTGTGAAAAGTTCCTGAAGTCTTCCACCGATCTTCAGTAGATTCTGAAAATGCAGGAAAACTGTTGCATGCACTTCATCTATTCACTACAATGCAAAGGAAACACCATCCTCAAGTTGCAGCGGCAGAACGGCCTCCCCCAATACACACTATGATATGCGGTGTTTCCACCCGTTGGAATTCCAGGCCTGCACATGTTGGACCGCTGTATGATAACAGAGAAAGGGCCAGTAACGATTTTTTGATGGTGATCCAGGCACAGACAGGAGTACTCCCTGTGTAAACTTTGGATGTCAGCCCAGTGGCCAGCTCATGCGTGACACTTGGTTTGTTGAGGCCATTCGAAGGAGGGCCAGTTATTTGCCAGTCGCCAGGACCTACGGGATGGTATAACGCATTCCACTGCTTCTTGTCCTGGAACAGATGCTGAAATATCTGTCTGGGGCAGGGGACTGGAGACTTGGCGACTACATTCGCGGCCACATGAGTCGGTGGGTGGGAGCTGAAATGGAGGAGGATGACATTGGAAGCAGGAAGCATTATCTGGTGAAATGAGTGATTTTCTACCCAGGTGACAAAAGCAGAGGAGGTGCAGGAGCAGCTGGAGGTGTAGATGGAGATGAGGAAGACGAGGCAGAGACCCGCAAGACCGTGGCAGTATAACAGTGGAGATGGAGGCAGGGAGCCCCTCGGAGTTACTTGTGCAGATGGCCCGCAGCTTGTATGTTTTGCCTGGTAGTGACAGCGAATAGTTCAGATCCGGCAGAGGATGACTTTCTGGCTCTCCACCATATTGGACCCTCGCTACCGGTCCAAAATGGGAGCTTTTTTCCCAGCTATTGAGGGGAGGCAATAATCATATATAGGGAAATCCTCCGTAGTCAGTTGGCCGATTCCTATGTGTGGCTTCGTCCCTCCTTTGGACAGGTCTGACCGGGGGGTTCTTCAGCCTCAGTACTACTGCCGCGGCTGCTGGGGGAAAAGGGGGGGGGTGGAGTGGTTAGGAGCAGTACCAGCTCCATCAGCAGAACCTAAGTCTTGAGTCACTGATGTGCAGCTTCTTCACCCGCCTAGTGAGGAGGGCAGTCACCTGCAGCAGCAGGACCTGGTGCAGTCCCTGAAACCAAAACAGGTGGTTGGCCTACTTGGACTGCACTCTGCCACCCCAGTTAGTTGATTCCGCTGGACTATGAGCAGCCAAACTGGATGTGTGGCCGCAACTTGCCGAGTTTGCAGTGGTGAAAGCTGTCCTGCCGGCCAGTAGTGTGGCATCAGAGCGGGTGTTCAGTGCGGCGGGGGCCATCGTTACCCCAAGAGAAACCGCTTGTCCACGGGAATGTGGAAACGATGACTTTGTCAAGATGAATTAGGCGTGAATCGGCCAGGATTTCCACAAATAACAATTGCTTTAGGCGTCAGAATACTTCAGCCATGAAGAAGCCTCACCACTGTTGAGAAATGAGTCTGGGTTCAAACTACTGCCTCACCACTATTTCTGATGCCGCCACCTGCCTTATACCCTCACATCTGCTGACAGTTTCTCCATCTGACCACCATCCAATCATTTACAAGGGACTGGTATTGCCTACCCCAACCTCCAAACTTCTGTCATTGTGCCTCTTTATGACCTCATGCTGCAGTTGCTGGGTGCCGTGACATCCACACTGTGTCATGTGCCACTCTCTGACCTCATGCTGTTGCTCCTGCCCCGTCACCTCCA